>CAUYQG010181528.1:0-53003 GCA_963574415.1 Tarsius wallacei
GTGGCTCAGCCTGTAATCCCACGCCTTGGGAGGCTGAGGTGAGTGGATTGCCTGAGCCCACGGGTTCGAGACCCGCCTGGGCAAGCAAGACCTCATCTCTACAATAAATCAAAAAAAATCAGACAGGCATGGTAGCACACGCCTGTAATTCCGGCTACTCGGAAGGCGGAGGCGGAAGGATCGCCGGAGCCCAGCAGGTCGAGGCTGCGGTGGCCGGGAGTGGCCACTGCAATCCAGTCTGGGCGACAGAGTGAGACGCCAAATCAAAAAAAAAAAAAAAGATATACAAATGACCAATAAGACCATAAAAAGATGTTCGATATCACTAGTCATTAGGAAAATGCAAATTAAAATGACAATGAGATGCCTCTCATATCCCTTAGGATGCCAACGATCAAAAAGACAAACAATAACAAGTGTTGGTGAGAACGTGTAAACTTTGGAACAATCATATATTGCTATGCAACTTTGGAAAACAATTTGGCAGTTCCTCAAAAAGATGCACATAGTTACCATGACACAGCTATTCCACTCTTAGGTATATTCTCATGATAAATGAAAACATATGGTCAACAACAACTTGCACATAAATGTTCACAGCAACATTTTTCATAAAAGCTAAAAAGAAACAACCCAAAAGTCAGTCAACTGATGAACAGATAAAGAAAATGTGGTATACCCATACAATGGAATATCATTCATCAATAAAAAGGAATGAAGTACTGACACATATTACAACATGGATAAAACTCAAACACATTATGCTAAGTGAAAGAAGTCAGTCATTAAAGATCATATAATATCCAAGTTATATAAAATGTCCCAAATTCGCAAATAAGGATTTAGAGACAAAAAGAAGATTAGTGGTTGCCAGGGGCTGGGAAAAGAAGGGAGCAAATGAGAGATTGGGGAATGACTGCTAATGGGTAAGGGGATTTTTGAGGGGATAATGAGATTTTAATTCTAAAATTAGATAGTGGTAGTGGTTGCACAACCTTGTGAATATACCAACAACCATTAAACTATGTGCTTCTAAAGTGTAAATGTTACTGTATGTGAACATATCTTAATAAAAATACCATACATGCTAGTAATAAAAAAAATAGCAAAAAAGAGTATATAAAGAGAAAGTTATGTTGCTCTTCCATCTCCCCCAATAACCACTCCCACTGCTAAGAATTTTTCAGTCTTTCCAGAAATTGTTTTGTCATAATGCAAGAATGGACATACATCCCCTATAGAAACATAAAGGACAATCCTATATATTTTACAATAAATCTTGAACATCTTTTTGTGTCAGAGACATATAGACTGAGGCATGAAGAAGAGGGCTGGAGAGATGGTGGAACTGAAAGGAAGCATAGCAAGCAGAAACCTGAAACTACCCTCTACACGGTGAAGGAACAAGGATCTACACATTCCTGGAATTTTTAAATGGCTATTGAACAATTCTGCCTGGATCTCCCACAGGATTTCAATATGTTCAGAATTAAAATCTCAACTGCTTCCACTTCATAGCCAAAATCACCCTCCTTTTTCTGCACTCTCTACCTCCATCAAAGTCATCCAAGATTGAGAGTCAAGGAGAAGTAATTATTCCATCTTCCACCACATCACATCCAATTGATCACCATGCTTAGCCATTTTAAATATTAGACTTAAAATGTCTATCAAAACAGATACCTTCCCTCAATTCTTTTTTTGAGTTGGAGTCTCACTCTGTCACCCAGACTGGAGTGCAGTAGACGCTCCCGGCCACCGCAGCCTCGACCTGCTGGGCTCCGGCGATCCTTCCGCCTCAGCCTTCCAAGTAGCCGGAATTACAGGTGCGCACTACCACGCCCAGCTGATTTTTTTTGATTTGTTGTAGAGATGAGGTCTTGCTTGCCCAGGCGGGTCTCGAACCCGCGGGCTCAGGCAATCCACTCACCTCAGCCTCCCAAAGGCGCGGGATTACAGGCTGAGCCACCGAGCCCGGCTTATGTCTTTGTTTTCGTTGCCCAGACTGAAATAGCTCCCACCTGGCTTCCTTGGTCAATAAATGTACCTGTCCTTCCATCTATCCTTCCACCCATTCATCCATCTATTCATCTGACAAAAACTTATGAAGCAATAGCAAAGGGCCAGGCACTAAGGACACACCAAGGTGAAGATATCATCCTGATCATTACATAGTTCAAAGACCAGTGAAAGGGAGAAACATGGGGCTGGGAAATGATAACAAATACTTTTTACAACATTACTCTCAGAACACCAGCTTGAACTACTGTCTTTTGAGAGGAATCAGAGGGTGACATGTGAATCAGGACTTCAAGGATGTACAGAAGTTTATAGGTAAAAGGGGAAAGGGCCATTTAGGTATTGGTAAAAGTATGCTCTGATTTAGAGAGATGTGGAAGGTCTCGCATTCAGTGGATGAAACTCGAGAGGGTGGAGGGACTTTGTGTGTACACTGGGGTTTAAGATGAGACCTGAAAGCACTCCAGGGCCAGAGTGGGAGGAGCTTATAAAGCCAGGTGCTGGAACTGGATATTCTGCCCGATGTATGAAGACTAGGCAGCAGAGGCTTCTAGGCACAGGGTGTTGCCTCACTGATTTATCTGGAGTAGAGAACTGGGACAAACTGTGACTCTCTGGAGGCTACTGCAATAGTCCAAATGACCAATGGGGACAGCAGCATCAAGAATGGGGAAAGGAAATAAGAGAAATGGGATCTATTGAATTAGATACAGTGAGGGCCACTTGGAGGTCTCTAGCTTAGAAAAGCAGGTAGGGCCAGGCGCAGTGGCTCAAGCTTGTAATCCCGGCACTTTGGGAGGCTGAGGCAAGAGGACTGCCTGAGCCCACGGGTTCAAGGCCAGCATGGACAACTTGGTGAGATCTTGTCTCTACAATAAATCAAAAAATTAGCCAGGCATGGATGCACGCATCTGTAGTTCCAGCTACTTGGAAGACTGAGGCAGAAGGATCGTCTGAATGCAACAGGTTGAGGCTGCAATGGCTGTGATGGCCGTAAGTGTGCCGCTATACTCCAGCCTGGGTGACAGAGCGAGACTCCATCTCAAAAAAAAAAAGCAAAAAGAAGCAGACGGATATTGTGTCAGTTCCACAACGAAGTGCCAAGTAGATGGAGTAGGGAGGCGGTGGGTAAAGGAAGGGGTGACAAGTCTTATTTTGGTTGTAGGGGAAATATGAAGTAGATACCTTTCTAAAACATAAAACACAATCCTGTTCCCTATTACCTTCAGAATAAATTTTTCAAATGTTTTTATTATGGCATGCCAGGGAGTATCCACATGTGCCTGTATCAACATGCCCCTTGCTCTTGAGCTAAATCTGGGTTCATATCCAAAGTGACCTTGAGCAGATTGCCAGTAACCTCACTAAACCTCAGTTTACTCAAAAGTCCATTGCAAATTAATACTACCCTTCTTGCAGGGTTGTTGTGGGGATTTTTTTTTTTTAATTGTACATCAGTGTTTTATACAGACACTAACCCATGGAAAGTGCTTAATGAATGCCAGCAAAGTTTTCCAAGAAAGACACTTAGAGTTATCTTTCCCCCAAATTATGTTAAAAACATAGGGTTTTTCAAAAGGGCTTGTGTACTTTTAAACTTCACAAAACTTAGTTCATTGTATGATTAAAACAGCCTACAAATAGCATTTAAAATATAGAGAAGTTGAGTTACTCTACCCAAAACATCTTAATTTTAGAGAACTGAACAAAAGTAAAATCTCTTTGAGAGATGAGCTGGTAAACCAAACAAACTGAAAAACAAAAAACAGAAAAGAAATCCCACTCTTCCCAGCAGCTAAGAGAACTGAGAAGCCAAGACAGCTCCTTTCCATCAGGCATACAAAGTCATTACAGCTTGAAAGCTTGAAGTTTAAAAGTTAAAACACACACACACACACACACATACATACACACACACACACACACACACACACACATACACACACACCCCCCCAAGTTCTGTAGGAGGAAGGCCCTACATCTTGATGGCATGATACCTGTCTTTTGGCCTCACATCACAATGAGGAAGGAATGATTCCACAGTGTGATTACTGCCTGGACAGTGTGGTTTGAATTCTCAGTCCTTGTCTTTGTTATGTGCTGCCAGCACTCCCACTTGTATCAGACAAGATCAAGGCAGATGCAGACACTGTGCTGCAGAGAAGTCCATCTCTGCTTCCTTTGTAGAGTTTTGTTTTCCAAAAGGAAAATCTTCATATATCACCACAAAGACCTTCACTTCTTTTCAGTTTTTATGCTGCTGGGATTCTCTAATCACACTGTGTGGGGCCATGAAGAACTGTCCCACAAATGATTCCTGGAAGAAGTAGAAAACCCCTCCTGGAAATACATCTTTTCTCTTGGCTGCATCCCCAGAATTCCCTGCCGGGAACCATCTCAAGCAGGCAGGAGGATGAATGACCTAAGGTCTTCCCCCATCTCTGCTGTCCACGATTCTTGAAGCACATCCAGAACTGATGACTGTCTCCAGTCTACAAAGCCTCTGCCTCTGTGGAGGCCCACTCGCCAGGCCCACTCAAACTTACTTCAAAAAGAGGAATTTCACGTTCCTGCTCAAGAGAAGGCAAAGACTCAGATCAGCAGCTCAAAAAAGCCTGCTGAAACTGCCAACACAAACAGCTTCTCAACTTCCATTACAAGAAGTTTTCATCAACATTTGGAATCCTTTGTATTATAGAAATAGCTTTCCACCCCAAAAGAAGCACATTAAAGAGTGGTCCCTATGGTCCCAGGAGTGCTTGGGCCAAACCAATTTATACTAGCACAAAAAAGTATTGCTGTGGAATAGAATGCAGTGTTTAAGATTCTTGCTCTGGGGTTGAAATGGCCGAGTTTAAATCCTGGCTCCACTACTTAACAGCTATGTGAGAGTGGGCAAGTTACTTAACTTCCCTGAGATTTGGTTTCCTCGTCTCAAAAAAGGAACTAAATAATAGCACCTACTGTCTTGGAGTTGCTATAAAGAAAACATGAGGTCAACCTTGCAGAACACATAGCACCACGCCTAGCCCTGAGTAAGTACTCAGCAAAGTCTGTTCTTATTTCTGCTGCTATAACAGCAACAGCAACGACTACAAACTACTTAGCAAAATATCTTCCACCATGCCTTTCCTTCCTACTCAGATAGTAGTTAGGTGTTTTGTTTATTTGTTTGTGTCTTTGTTTTCCTATTTTGCTGGCTCTTGTTGAAACATGGCCTTGTTCTAGAGACTAAAGGAGGATAGAGATACAGGCCGATGCTTTTTGTGCATTGTTTTTTTTTTTGATTTTCATCAATTATCACTACATCTCTTTAACTTGTTCCCTCTTCTTCATCGTTGTTTCTTCCAGCTCAGGCTACTGCCTGCCCTTCCAGCACAGAGATGCTATAGGGTCAATCTCCTCAGAAGATACTCCTTATTATGCTCTTCCCAGGCTCAAAAAGTTCAAAATCTTTTAGCTAAGCACTCAGGTCTTTTCCTGTCCTGGCCAACCTTTCTGTCCCTCTTCCCTCTACTGCAGACCTAAGCTGAAGACTCCTCCTTTCTTCTGAGCATCATGCCTGTGTCTTCCCGCCTCTGTTGCTGTTACTCAGGCTCCCCACCCAGTTCTACATCTGGTAAAACCTTTTCCATTTTTCTAGTCCAGTGAAAATGCCACCCCATTCGTAGAAATTTCCTCGACCTCTCCTTTCTTTAAATGCCCACAACATTCATGTAGAATTTGCCACCCTATGCCATGGGTATTGCTTTTTTGCCAAGTTTCAGATCTTTATTCCAGTCTGCCTACTGGTAGGGCTGCCACACTATCACAAAGCATCTAAAACACAGCCTGGTCAAAATCTCTCTGTTCCTAGTTCCTGCTATATTTTCCAGACCTGTTCCTCCAACCTGCAACAGATAGGCAGGGATCTCAATTATGCAGACAGGTCTCACTGAACACAGGGAAAGCTGAGAAATTAGGCTTCCCAAGGAGAAGAAGAAGAAAATTATATTCCTTCTGAGTCTCACAGAGCAGGGCATACAAAAGCATCCAGGACCCAAGATAACTTTGGACACAGGGTTGTTTTATTGTCCCATTCAGCACGAGCTGGCTCATCTTCCACCCCCATGACTCGCTTCCCCTCCATCCCCTCTGTCACGGCCAATGACTCAAATTCTACTCAGATGCCTTTTCCACGGCTTCTAATTACTATCATTTTCATCTCCCTCTAACTTCATTTCTTCACAATTCATTATTTGTTCATCCTATAAAATATCTATTGTGTCTACTATTTTGCAGGCACTGGTTGGATAAGACAGGTACTTTCTAGATTGAAGTTCCACTCTTGACTGAAAGATATTGAACACGCAATTAAGAGTGTGCCCCATGTTCCAGTGGGAAGCTACATGAACTTAAAACAGGCAAACCTAACCTGGGCTGGTATAGCTCCAGGGAAGGGCCAACGGAAAAAGTGCCATTTAAACCTCACTTGACCTAGAAAAAAAATAAAGTAATATTCATACTTCATACCTTACACTAAGATAAATTCCAGATGGTTCAAAGATTTAAATGCAGAAAATCAAAAATACAAAAAGAATGCTTGTGTCATCCCAAAATTCATAGGTTGAAATTCTAATCACCAAGGTGATGGTATTAGGCAGTAGGGCATTTTGGCAGATGATGAGGAACGGAATTAGTGCCCTTGTTTAAAAAGACTAAGAGATATGGTTTGCCTTTTCTACCTTGTGAGGACATAGTGATAAGGTTCTGTCCATGAGCCAAAAAGCAGGCCCTCATCAGACACTGAATCTGCTGGTGCCTTTGATCTTAGACTTTCCATGCTCCAGAACTGTAAGAAATAAAATTTCCATTGCTTATAAGCTACTCAGTTTAAGATATTTTGTTATTGCAGCCTGAACAGACTAAGACACAAACCATAAAAATACTGAAAGAAATCACGGTTGTCCTTATAATCTTGTAGTATAGAAGAGGTTTCTAACAACGACACAAAATTCAGAAGATGTAAAAGACTTGAATACATTTGACTAAGCAAAAACAATTTTTAAAGATTTTTGCATAACAAAAACCATTAGCAAAATTAAAGGAAAAAGTAACATTGGCAAGGGGGAGCATTTAAAACTCAGATCAAAGACAAACAGATAATTCTCCTAACATACAAAAAGCTCCTACAAATACATAAGAAAAAGGTCAACAAAAGAATATGACAAGTATAAACATATTTAAACATGTCCATCTTCCCTTGCAATAAAATTAAAGTAAATCAAACTTGCACTTAAATGCCATTTTTCACCTTTCCATATTAACAAAGATTTTTTTAAAGTGTGAGAAGCATACTGTACTAGCAGAGTTCATGGCATTCTTGTAAGAGGCATTCTTACACAATGCTAAGGGAACTATAAATGGTTTACTTTCTGTAGAGGGCAACTGGCAAAATTAGAAACATATTTTCCCAGCAATTCCACACCTAGGGATTTATTCTACTGATATATTCATATACATATGTCTATTCAAAAGTTATTAATTATAACAGATGGCATGAAAAGAAAAGACTTGAAACAACCTTAAAGTCTTTCAGGAGGAGACAGGTACAAAGGAATAGTATAAAGAGGTAAAAAGGAATGGAACACCTTTATGTACAGGTATTGGGAAGATCTCAAAGATAGCTTGATAATAGAACAACAGTCAATATGTAGGACAATGTGTATTACATTATACCACTTGCATAAAGATCATGTTATGAACAATATCCATCTGCTTCTGCCTCTCATGATGCTGTTTCTGGGCAGTTCTAGTTATACCACAGTGTCTGGTACAGAGCGGACATATCATTACTATTTGATGAAAGTGGCAAAGTGATTGAATAAAGGAAATAAATATTGATGGAACACACTTAAGTAGTTGGCCTATCCTCTCAACTCAATATCAGGTCTTTTTACACATGAATATAGAAAGGCAGTAGCCAAATCCTAGCTATCTAGTTCCAGGAAAATCAAAAATAAGTCCTTATATAAGATATTATATAATGTCTATAATAAATTAATTAGTTTACTTATAGATAAACATTGCTTTTTTGATAAGCATAAGTTGAATTTTCTAAGTTCACTTATTCATATCCTTGAAGAAAAAAAGCATTTAGTAGGACGTTATTTTCAATCTTCCTCTGAAAAGAATCTCTTTTTTTTGAGTCAGAGTCTCACTCTGTCACCCAAGCTGGAGTGCAGTGCACACTCATGGCCACCGCAGCCTCAACCTGCTGGGCTCAGGTGATCCTTCTACCTCCGCCTTCCAAGTAGCTGAAACTACAGGCGCGTGTCACCACACCCGGCGAATTTTTTGATTTATTGTAGAGATGAGGTCTCGCCATATTGCCCAGGCTGGTCTAGAACCCCTGGGCTCAGGTAATCGTCTCACCTCCACCTCCCAAAGTGCTGGAATTACAGGCATGAGCCATTGCACCTGGCTTGAAAAAACTCTCTTAATGGCTTAGTAGGAAAAAGTCTAAAGTTTTTATTCTAGCAACTCAGTTCTTTACAACTAGAAAAGCAATAGAAGTGGCCCACTTGGCTCTTGCACCAATTCCCTACTCTCACCTGTTACTCTTGCCATGAAACCCGTCATCACATCCATAACCATGACAACCACAACCATTGCCACTTACTGAACATCTCTTATGTGCCAGGACTGTACTCCATGCTCAGTGATGAACATCCTGACCACAAGCCCATGAGGCATAAGCTATAATACAATTGCCTCCACTTTATAGACACAACAATAGGTTTAAAGACAAAGTACCTTGTCCCAAGTGCTATAGAAATGATGATGATGCTTCTTAAGAGGTGATTCATTTAACTTTTTTTGCATTTAATTTCTAACAATAGATAGCAGCTTGAATAACCTCGATTATGAGTGAAATATTAACATAAAGTAATAACAGGTCTGGGAGAGACAACATGTGTGAAATTCAAGAGTAGTGCTTCTTTATCTGCTCAGGAATTCCTAAAAGCCCCTGCTTTGTGTGTTTAGGTGGTAGAAGAGCACCCACACTCAGCAAGGCGATAGGACACCTATCTGCCAATTACCCAGTGAGTGTTTCTCACTAAGGTCCATTCATCGCAGGTTATCAGAAGATTCTCCAGTTATTCATTATTATAACTAACTCATTCTCTCCATGGTCATTATCTTTGAGCAACATATCATGCTGTTCTTGGAAGCATCAAACTGACATATGATTAAATAGCAGAGGTCTCTGAAGTTAAATTTAAAACCACTCTCTTACACTTCAACTCACACATCCCATCAGGATCTGTTCAGCCACAGGAATATTCCAGTTGACCAACACCAAAGGTTGGTGAGAGACTATTATGTTACTTCATGTTCCCATCTGAGAAAGGTGGTAGCTACATTCTAAAAACTTTCAAAAGGGACTTTCCCGGAGCCTAAAGTAAAAATTTGCAAAGCAATTCTCTGTATGAAATCCTGCCTTATACCAGGTTAAAAAACCTCAAGAGCTGCTAATGTTCACCACAGTGTCTTCACAATTATGGGTGGGATCTTATAAGAAATAGTATAATTCTTCAAAATACTATGAGAATCACACACTTTTCACCTTTCATGGAAAATAATTATTGTAAAGTATAAATTTTTGTACATACAGATCTGTGTATACCAACAAGAGAGATGCTTATATTAACAGTGTTACTGATTAAAACAACAACAACTGGTTGGAAGGTCAGTTTGCAAGCTAGAGTCTCACTGTGCTTGGGGGGAAAAAGTCCAAAGACTCTTCAAGGGGAAAATTATTTCTATTCTGAAACCTACTCTATAGTTTGTGGACTTAAAGTTTTGCTACAAGCATAATTCTGCAGAACCCACTTTGTGTTTGCGAGCTGTAAATTAGAAAAAACCAACTTTTTCTATCTCCAATAGAACAGCACTCAAAGCAAAACCAGTCAACTTCTGGCTTCCTATTCTATTCTATTTTCCATATTTACTTAGTTTAATATTGTAACTAACTGTCACCCATATAGTATTCATTGATTTTAGAGTAAAATCAAAGAGTGGCAAATATTAAAAGCATCAGAACCCTCCACAAAAAAAATTTCCAAAGCCTTTGTTAGCAACATGTTTTCTTTAGAGAAAAACTCACAGCATCCACTCATTTTTAAACAGGTCCCCCAAAAAATGTAGGCTTCACAAAAATGTGACATTACACAGTGTGGAAATTCCAAGCACCTTCACCCAGTATGGAAGAAAGTCCAGTCACTGGATGGTTGGGTTTTTCTACAACTTGAGCTAGAATTGTGGGTAATGAAGTGATAGAATTCACATTTCATAAGAAAAGCCATATAAAGGAAATAAGATATTTTTCTAGAAAGTGATTTATAATAATACTGAGAAACTATTTTTTAAAAAAAAGTCCTTCCCCTTCTCAGCATTTACACAAAAAGCTAACATATCTTGAGAGATTTACTATTTGCTGATATTCATCCATATGGTAGTACCAACAAATACTCAAGAGAACAGGACTCCGGGCCAGGACTTACTAAGCCTAGCTGGGACCATCTCTTGATTTTGCTGTTGCTATTTCTCCAAGGAACCTCAGAAACATACTATACTATAAAACATGTCAACTACAATACCAGTTGTGTTTCTTCAATCTTCACCATTCTGGAGGGTACAGACAGAGCCCCAGAGCAGCAGCCCAGGCAAAAGCTAAAGAGAAAAACTACACAGAGCAAAAAACCCTAGCTCTATAAATTGGAGCTGGCTCAGCAAATCATTCGCCATGGCAAGTCCCATCAAGCCCAGGACTGGAAAGGTATAAGCACCAACTCCTGGCTACACATCGAAAGTTCAAAACCATTTCTAAATTTAGAACCCACTTTATGTTTGCAGGAGCTGTAAATCATGGAAAACAACTTTTTTCCACCCCCAATAAAATATTTGCACCCAAAGCAAAATCAGCCAATTTTTGGCTTTCTACCAGTTTTGCTTGGGCATAAAATTTTCTGACACTTCACCAGAAATGTCAGCATTAGTATAAGACAGCTTTAAAGAGGGAAATAGTTTTCTGACCCGTGAATGACCCCTCAACTCCAACAGGAAAAGGAGGGAAAAAGCACACCTGAAACCTAGTTTTTCCAATTATGCATATAAATGATAGGAATTATTTTTCTTAGTGGCCAAATCCTTCCTTATAGGAAGTGTTCATCTTTGAATCCAGTGAGGAGAGAGGTTATGTATGTTTTACTACTATAACCCCAACACCCACCCAGCACAGACCCTTGCATGGAGAAGGATGTCTGTGTATGGTCGAGGAAGGAAGGAAAGAGGAAGAGGGAGAAGGTGTAGGGGGAGAGGGAGAGAGAGGGAAAGAAAGGAGTGGGGAGGGAAAGAAAGGAGTGAGGGGAGAAAGTAAGAGAAGTTCAGATGAAAATTTTTCTCCCGCTCCTTTTATTTCTGTCTTTATTTTTCTTGAATTTCCAAGCATCCAGCTTGATAGAAAACCAATAAGATCGTTTCTTAGGGCTTCCTGTCTAAAGCAAGATATGCTATTCAGTGCAGTCAAGTCAGCTTCCAGAAAGAGGTCCAGCAACTCTCCTTATGGAGACTAAGAAAAGGTAAAGAGGGGTGAGACAAGCCAATGGGCATGCTTTTCTTCAACAGTCATTATTACTTACTTAACAATGTTCAAGAACATGACTGCCATCTCCTTTGTGTGACACAACATACTGCACCGAGCCAGATATCAGTTCAGTGGGCTCAGGGACGTCCTGGTGGGAAAGGCAACCCCTGTGCTGGCCCTGGTGGGGCGGGTTTTGTACAGAAAGAACCAGAGGTAAGGAGAGGGGGATGGATCTCAGAAAGAAGGGAGAGGCTGGCTGCACAGCTGGCAGGAGAGATTTTCCCCAAAGTGCTTTACAGAATATATTCTATGAATACCATATTTGTGAAAACAAGGATTGAACCAAATTGCACAGGTTTCCTCACAGTAGACCTTCTCGGAGCTTTTACTATGCAATTGGAGCAGAAGTGGCAAAGAATTCAATTTATAAATTAGAAAGGATATTGACTTTTGGGGGGGGAACCCAATGCCTTCGCATACTAGTTGTATTACCCTGAGCAAAATATTCAACTTTTATGAATTCCAGTTTTTTCTTTCCTAACACAGAAGAAATGACAGTATCAATCTCATACAGTTGTGATGAGAAATGAATAGTACCAAAAAAGTGATTCAGGTCAGGCTCGGTGGCTCAGCCTTTGGGAGACCGAGGCAAGTGGATTGCCTGAGATCATGGGTTCAAGCCCAACCTGGGCAACTTGGCGAGACCTCATCTCTACAATAAATAGAAAATTAGCCAGGCATGGTAGCACGCGCCTGTAGTTCCGCCTACTTGGAAGGCTGAGGCGGAAGGATCACTGAAGTCCAGCAGGTCAATGTTGGGGTAGCCATGAGTGTGCCACTGCACTTCAGCCTGGGCGACAGAGTAAGACTCCAACTCAAAAAAAAAAAAAAAGTGATTTATTCAGTGCTAGCACTTAGTTAACACCAATTGTATTACTGTTGCTGCTGCTACTCCTGCTATTTCTATTATTCATGTCATCAATCTGTGTCATGAATCTAAAAAAGAAGGATGTGATATGCAGCATTTCTTATATGGTTTGGTCAATTTTTCGTCGGGTATTCTTTAGAAATGTTTAAACCAGCACATAGTGCCCATCTTAGCACACAATAGGTGCTCACTATGTATTTGTGGAGGGAGTGGTGCAAAGAACCGACCCTAACAAAGAGAAAATTGCAGGACAATGAAAGGATGCTCTGGGAAAGGTGTTTTTCATTATTTATTTGGGCAACCGGCCTCCGAGATCTGGGAGGAGTGACTTCATCTTTTGCTAGAAGAATGAGGGATTGAGAGCACAGTGTTCAGCTTTGGGGAAACATCACAAAGAGTTTATTTTGGTACAAGTGTTTGAAGTGACTCTGTAATAATGAGCTCACGCCTGCTGCCAGGCGCCAGCCATCAGCTTGAGCCTGCTTGCAAGGCGGTGCACACGGTCCATCACCAACAGCCCCTTCATCAGACATGTGATGCACACGTGCAGGGAGGATCCCAGAAGACTCGCTCCAAAGATGGCTCCCGCCTCTCCAAGAAGGGACACTGAGGCCCACCCAAAGAAGCGACTGACCCAGGATCCAAAGTACATGGAAGGCTGGGAAAGCCTGGGAGAGGCCCAAGCCTTCTTGTTTAGTTAGTTCTCTGGCAGGATTTTGAACTGGATCCCAAGGGATGCCTTTTCTTTTCTTAGTCAATTACTGTACACATTTATAAAGATAAGCTCATCTGTCATAAGTCACCTGCTAATCTCACAAATCTTTCCATAGAAATGAACAAGTTTCATATAAACCCTCTCCCTGAGTGCCATACAAGGATCCTTTTAAATTTCTCCAGCTTCCCACTGTTTTGTGTATCAAAAGATTCTTGACAGAAGTGGAGTTTACTGGATTGGAGACCTGAACAAGTTTAGAATATGAGATTTGCATTTTACCAAACCCAGTACTTAATATCTGTCCATTTGAATTTAAGCATGAAAGTCTATGTGGAGTTTGAAAAGGAAATGAGGTCATCTAAACACAAAAAATCAGAGGAGAGAACTTCCCATGGAGTCCACAGCACACAGAAAAACCCCAAGAGTTAGTGACATTTCCAAACTTCTGGTTGGGAGGTAGAGACTTGCAGGGAAGACCATAAGCTTTGACGGTAAAAAAGACCAGACATGATTTTTCTAAAATACATGACACATAAAGACATACACACATATACTATCTATGCATGCACACGGACACTTAAATGTATCTCAACTGTAGCCATATAAAGAAAGCACATAGGCCAGAGATCTTGCATTCAATTCAATTATTACCTTTCATTTCATTTTAACTGGTAAACCTGGAAGTGGTTGGGAAAAAAGCACAGCTAACTCTGAAAACTTGTCAAAGCTCAAGAAAATTTCCAGGACTCTATAGACTTTTTTGTTTCCAGGAGGGCAAGGCTGCCCAATTTCTCCTACACTAAAAATATAACCAGAGGTTATTCACATTCGCACGGTTTCTCCATCATGTTCATTTGGGGCAATAAGTTAAATGATATTGGAATGATCTGAACCTTGATTTAATCCCTATAGTCCATCCAAATAGATTTGGCATATACATTTTCCCAAACCCAATCAGCACACCCTGCCCCTTGTCCAGAGAACCGCTGACTACTCAGAATCCCTTTCAGCCCTGGAGTTCATGTGCATTCTCCGTGAAATAGGGAAAAAAGAGCTACCATCAAATAAAGTTCCTGGCACACAAAAAACACAGGAGAAAGTGAATAAAAAGCTACAGGCCCCAGAGGACAGCCTGAGGTGTGAGAACAAAAGGAGTCCCTGGTCTCAAGAGCTTCAGTATTAAGAAGTACAGGTTAGAGGTAGCAAAGGGGAGCAAAAGAAGAAAGAAAACAAAAAAGGCAGACAAGAAGAAAAGCTTAAAGTTTCATTAAATGAGCAGATCCAAAACCTGGTAGAAAGGTTTGGATGCACATGTTCGAGACTTCCCACCTCCCATTATGATGTCTGTGCTCCTGCACATAGGTGTACCAGATTTGTTCTATTCCAGAAAGCAAATGAACAGTCATTAGATCTGGGTGAGGGCAGTTCTCAAGGGTCATGCTTTTAATCTCTGATGAGACCTCTGTCTGGGAAATTTGAAGAATGGGGCTTCCTTCAGTGTGCTGCAGTTCAGGCAGTTCTTGTGGGATACTTAGTGTGGAGTGTGGGGACAGCAAGAAGTAGCCAAGGATTATGAGCCGCCAGGGTCGGAAGCCAGCTGTGGGACAAAACTGGTATGTGAGCAGGATGCCTTATTTTGAAAGTATTCGCTGTTGGAGTAAACACCTTGGTCTGGTGGCTTGGGTGATGGGACAGAATAAAGGGTTGCAGGCTCTGCACAAAGAGAAGAAATTCACATAGCTCGCTTCTCAAAGAGCAGCTAGACAGACTATCAATTCGATTTGAGACTTTCTTTTTTTTAAGGTTTAGATAACCTCAAATCCTAGAATGAGCATCCTTTAGTAAACCCACTGACTGAGTGATAAAGAAATCACTACATATTACTATGTATTATTGGAAAGACAATTCTTTCTTGACTTAAAAAAGAAGAAATTATTGGCTTGGGCCTCCTACATCAGAGGAATCAAACCTGGGATGCATTTTTAAACAAAATGTCCATTTCACTTCTTAGTGTTGGGGTACACACAGTCAACAATGAGTCTAGTTTTACACTTGGTCCCATATGCTATGCCCTAGGTAATTAAAGTATGTCTTATGGCTAATAAAAATGAAGTTAGAAAGTTAAAACCAAAACAATGTCAGGAAATAACATGTGTGTACAATATGTTACGAACACACTGATAATTTTCAAAAGTGACTTTAAAAAACGTAATATAAATCTTTCAAAACACAGTGATTTATTAAGCGAAAAGTCTGAATGGTTTGCACTATTAAATTTAGCTTTTAAGTTGCTGTGTCACGAGCAGATCTTTTGTTCTCTAGGTTAAATTTAGCAGCCTGCATTTTGTTTTTTTTTTCCACAGCTCCATGTTGTATTGTCATGCAGTCAATTTTCTGAGCTGCTCAGGAGAAATGCATTTAGGTTTATAAATTTATTCTGATGATTTCTCTTACTGATTTTGTAATCCAGGAATAGAATTAATCAATAATCCAGCAGTGATTTATTCCATCTTCTTTGCCTTTTCCCATCTCTACAGTCTTCTCATAACATAAACCTTCCCCAGGCATGGGATGAAATTAAAAAAAAAAAAAAAGTGCAGTGGCCAGAAGAAAACCATGTCAGAAATGTGTTTGTTAAACAAGTGCAAGCAATAAATTGAGCTTAGGAGGGAAAAGCAGTTAGAAGAAAAACTGAAAGTACTGACCTGAAAGTCAAGCTGATTGGAGCAAGGGTGAAAGCAGCAATTTGGAGGATAAGCAGAAAGGAAAAGGGATAGCAAAAGAGAATAAAAGGAAGGAAATGCATTAGTTTTAAACATACAGCCAACAGATGTTATATTAGCAGGTTTATAACCAAACAAAGCAAACTTTTATCTGATATTACCCCAAAAGTTCTGGGTACACACTGTAGGCTATTCTATTGAATATTGTACCTCTGTAACTAGTATCTGCTCTTGTATGCACAATTACAGCAGCACTGATGTGAACCAGAGGTGGCTCCCACAGTACAATGACAGCATTAGCCCTTCTCTGGAGAAATATTTATAGAGAAAGTTCCTATCTGTGTGCATATAAAATTTTATTATTTAATAAACTGAAATGGAAATTACTGAGGTATTAGACCTGGCAGTAAGCACTGATGTCAGAGAGATTTTTATTTGAACCAGTAAGTTGGATGGTTATATCCTATGAGATATTTTTCCTTCATCCCCCAAAACCAAAAGGAGCTGAGCAATTTGGCTTTCGGTTCAAAGATTTCCACTTTAGATGCTTGCAGAGAGCTGTACCTAGCAATGATCAAAGGCCCCAGGAGGAGGTTTTTTGGTGGTGTGCCACCTGCCTATCAGCCTCCCCAGCAAGGACAGACTCACTTCCAAAGCTGAGAGTAATTTTTTTCTGTTGTGAAAATGAGGTTCCAACTTCATCAGTGAGAATATCCAGATGCTAGGCAACTTATTTGTACAAAAATATGTAATATGCCCTTTTAATCAGTCAAAATAGAAGTCTATAATTCCAAGAAAAAAAAAAGTACAAAACATAGTCATTTTCCAGGCTACCTCAGGAACACATAGTGGCATTCATTCATTCTGTTAACCTATAAAATGTTAACAAAATACTTTACCAGCTATCTACTTGGTAGGACCTCATCCTTCCAAACCATAAAGAAGTAGTTTTAAGCATTTTACACAAGAAGAAAAAACAAAATAAGCCAAATCCTTGGGATAAAGCTTAAAATAGAACATTTCAAATGAAAACAGTGTCGACCACAATGATAAAACTGAAAGAGATAATTTAAGATTAAACACATGGTGAAAAGTGTTGATTCAATAATCCCCTATATGTGAAATTCCCCAGCAAAGTGTGCTGTGATCATAAATGAACAACTGATCAAAAATGAGAGTTAGCTCAGGCCATGGTCAGTATCAGGATTTTAGCAACACTGGTCCCAGCTGCCATTACAAATCCTTCTGAATCAGAGGTAATTAAACTGAGGTTCATGGCTAAGTCTGAGGGAATCCTAAACTGAATAGCAAGCACACATTTAAGATTTAGTTGCCTCTTCCAAGCGTTCCTAGTTTTTTATCAAATTCTCAAAGATGTTTCTGACATCCATGACCTTCCCCAAAAGATTGCTAGGGATAGAATATAACCATCTGCCACTTGATTTAAAGAAATTTCTTCAAATGCATTAACAAATGTAAGTGGAAGTTACTCAACAAGAAGAGTTTATATCAAAAGAAATAGAACTGGCATCAAACTTCTTCCATGTACTGTGAAACTTCTAGAACATATTATCATAATTTAAAAATAATAATAAAGTTGACTTTACATTTTGAAAAGAGCTCTGAAAGGCATCAAGGAAATTATGTCAGCACATTATTGAGCGAATCAGAGAGAAAAATAATAGTCTCTTTCTCAAACTTAGATAAGGCTCTTTTAGGCATCTAAAATGATTTCTCAATGTCCAAATGTCTGGTGATATTAGTCCTCGGTCCAGATAATTAAGTGGAAACTTGTTTTTCATTCTGATGTTATGTCTCATGAATAGAACCCCCAGAGACCCACTCTCCTCTCCACCGTGGGTAGGGATGTGATTGAGAGCTCAATTTGGGCATTCTCCATCCTCTAGACAAATACTGACAAAATCTCTAACATATTTAAAATAATTACATAAAAGGTCACCCGACTGATTCCCTCCCCTGGTTGGGATGTGAGAAATCCAGTGACTGTTCTTATCTGACAGACTCTATTAACCTATCTCTTTCCCTTACGGCACAAAAGCATTATTTCTGAAACTCTAAGTAAAACTCAGAGACCTTGATGGGCACTGACACAGAAGCCCCACCTATGTCACTGCCTCTAAGGTTCAATTCCTATTTGGTTGTGTCACGTACGTGACATCTGACATGGGTGATGGAATGAAGACTTTAGCCTATTTGGACCAACTCTTGAAGACTTGCTCAAGGCTCACCACCTACCTGGTAGCAAACTCCCCCCAGCAGCCTGCTGCCCAGGACAGAGCTCCCCTCTGGACCATCAGCATCAAGCACAAGAGTTTACAGGCAGGACTGCATGTGGGACCACACTAGAGCAATATGCACCTTAATTTTTTTCTTTTTTTGGCATGTGCTTTAAAAAGCAAAATCTTTAATGTCTGATGAGAAACACTGTTCACATGGAATTTAATATGTAAATGCATCATGTAAATGCCAGCCATGTGCTATCTGGAATGTATACATTGTACAGAAAATCAAAAATGGGAAATTAACAGAATAGAAAGTAAACACAAATTGCCCTCTGAGAGAGAAGTGAGCCAGTATTAGGGTCGTTTGGATTATTCTTAACCCCATACCTTTTGTTGCATATGATTCAAGTTCTGGAGTATTTTAGAACATTTACTGCTTTTAAAAGCAGTCTTTTTTTTCAGTCTGGTAGGTCACATTACAAGCCAGAGACCACAAATTTATTTCAAGTTCAATATTTTGGTTTTTAAAATTACAAACTTAATTGCAAACACTTCTCTATGACTCCAAAATGGAGATATATGTCACATTGCTAAGAAATCTTTAGTTTTCAGCATTATGAGGTATGAATTTTGAAGTTTAAGCCAGCAAATACAGCCCAGTTTGGAAAAGGGCAATACTGCCGAGTTTGAAAAAGGCTGCCTGACAATTGGAGGAAGATGTTTTGGTCGGAATACACACATAGCCCAGCAGATAATGCTTTAGAAAGGCAGGCCAAGGCTAAGCCCTCCTTTTCCCAAGAAACCTCCCCTCTAAATCTCCACCCCCACCTCTTCAGTGGCCGGGCTGGGGCTGGGGCGCAGACATTTCCCAGACTATGCTCTGCTGCTGGACCCAAGACACAAGCAGGCAGAGAACTGGGACAGAGTCAGGTCCCACCACACATTTTATGAATTACAGCGCCTGGGAGGCATCAGCTTTAAGGAGAGGCAAAGGCAGAGATAAAGAAAATGTGCAGAAAGTACATAAAGATAAATGCCTGTAAAATCACTGCTGCTTTAATGCATTCCATATTGAAGAAATAAAAATGTGAATATTCTTGATGATTTAATGGCAGTAGAGTCCAAGTAAAATCTGTTTGTCCAACTAGACAATTAAGCTATTTATATGTAAATGTTTATAGTAGCTAATCCTGATTTTCAATTACAATTCTGGGGAGCTGGTTTAGTGCAGAAAAATGCCTTCAAAATGTGGAGCGCATCACTTTCCCTCGTGAAAGCTAATAAAGAAGGGGCAGATCTCCTGTGGCCCAGAGGCAATGCCTGCTCATAGAGGGCTCGCCACTGGCTGCATGACTATTGAGTGCTACTGCACTAGCTTCTTTCTTTTGGCCCACTGGTGGAAGGGATTGTGCTCAGTGGCTCATCTGTCAGCCCTGGATTCAAATTCTGACTTTGATCCTTATGAGATTAGCAACCTGGAGAAAGTTACTTAATCTGTGTCAGTCATGGTTTCTCATTTGTAAAATGAGGATAATGATAGTTTCTGAATTGTGGGTAAGAGTAAATAGTACACAGTATTGCAGGTCAAGTGCTTAGCAGAGTACCTGGCACAATGTGAGTATCAAATATACATCCTTATTATTATTAATACTATTATTAATATTATCAGTGTTATTATCTAGGGCATTCTTACTTCACTACTTCTCAGGGCATTAGGACTAAGAGTTGGGAAACCTATGTTTCCAGTCTCCAGAAGGTCATTCAACTTTTCAACACCTCAGTTTCCTCACCAATAAAAGAGACATGATTGTAACCTTCCTGTGACTTCATGCCTGCATTTTTAAGAAAAATATGGTCCAATAATGTAGCTCCAAAATAGATTACTTTAAAATCAACAGTGTTCCCAACTTTTTAAGAATCAGTAGATGGACAGAATATTCCCACATTGTAAAATTAAAACAAAGTCTTCAAGGGTTTAAATTTGTACAGTTACCTCAAAAAAAGGAAATCCTTGAATTTATTGCTAAAATTGGTCATACTGAATAAAAATCATATTATCATCAAACTAACACATTATGAAGTCACATATTAATTGATTTGGAATTTGAATGTACTAAATATTATATTTGAAAATGTGATTTTATTAGAAATTAATATATTTGTTTAATACAGAGCCAATTAGTTTTGAGACTCTGTTTTAGCATTCAACTGTTCATAATGATGTAAATGCCCACCTTACACGGGAACCAGGTGCTTGCAAAGTATGATACATTTTAATAGGTTGCTAGAGATTCATTTCTAACAAGATTCAAGGCCACAGACCTGGCATAAAATAGAGATAAAATTTGCACCCAGATCTTTATGTCACTAAAGTCCGTGATTTTTCTATAAGATCATAAAGAGCTACTCTGAGTGGATCTTCAAGTCCTTTAGGGCCTCACAAGTGTCTCGATCAAAGCTGGCAAACATTCACTGATTTACTCAAAATTTGCTGATCTCTTCCATATGGACTGAATCTAGGAAAGACAAATTCTGCCTTACTGCTGAACCAATAAGAAATCCTCAGAGGTTATGGAGTTACACAAGATTATTCAGAAAGTTCTTTCCTTATATGAAGTACAGAAAAAAGCATTGATAGCAAGCTTATTTTTAGAGTCTATACCATATGTAAATACAATTGGATATAGTTTATCTGAAAATCTAAATACTCTAGTACCCTCTTTGTTTTTTAGTCAGAATTTTCTGTCAAGTAGAACCTATTCAAGTATATTTATTTATAAAGACCTCTTAAAAGATAAACCTCCAAGATGAATTTGTTGTGGTGTGGCAAAAGACAGCCAAAGGACATGAGCTCCCTCTTCCTTCTCCTATCTTAAATGAAGATTTCCCAACTATATTCTTCCATATATTTTTTGCTAAAGACAAACCCAAACCACGAATGTTTATCTCTGATGGAAAAGAAATGAGGTTTCAGGTAGCCAAAGCCCCAATTTCTTACACATTTTGCTGGCAAAAATGCTAGGTCATGGACATCACTTAAGAAAGTTGACCATTATTTTCTTAAACACTGAAGAAGTACATAACTCCTCAAAAGTTAAGCCAATTGCTTTCTTAGTATCCCACAGAAACACAACATCATCCTGAACAGGCCATATTCCTCACACTTAACTTGTTTCTAACTGATAATATGAAAGTACACTTCCAATCCACCACAACCAGAGATGGGCAGCCAAACAATCCATGTTCACTTGTCACTTGTGACAATTTACACAACTGTAAAATTTACCTCTCCAGTTCTGCAATCTTCTTGTCCTTATCATTCTTCTCATTCTCCACCTCCTTGAGGATCTCCAGCAACCGGTCGACTTCTGCTTGGGCTTTGCCACACTCGTCACGGTAGTAAGATGCCTCTTTATCAAGCTGTTTTATTCGGTCTGCAAACTCAGGGTTCATCCTGGAGTCATCTTCAATATTATGTGCCTTCAACATTACATTTTTAAAGAATGTCGTTAAGACAACAATTTAGAACAATAGATAGTGCAGTCACCAATGGCCCAGAAATTAACTTTGGAGAGAAAATATCCACCAAGAATTATGGGTATATTGTCAGTGAAAAGGCAAAATGAAAAGAAAATCACACATTTCAGCTACCTTAGAATAATGTTGATTTTTGAATTGATATTATAGCTTAACAGGAAAGTTTCTTTTATTATTGATATTTTATTATATTAAATGTTGCTACTTTTGGCTTTCCATTCTACCAAAAAGTGCGGGATGTGTGGGGTTAGACACTGTGATGCCTTTTATTCCTGGTCATTTGGCAAGCAGAACTAAGACAATTAAATGCTCCATAGTTAAGGAGGTGATTCGCATCAAATGCTTTCATTTTCAATGCAGAGACGCTGAAATGGCACAATATTAAATTATTTTTCAGGAATTATCCAGAGCATAAGCCAGGTAGCATATAAGAGACCAGTTGAGCATTGAACACTTCATCCCACTGAGAAGTTTCAGCAGAAGACATAGTTTGAAAACAGACAGTGGAAGGGTTTTCCCAGCTAACAGTTATACCCATAAATTCTTGTTCTCTTGAATATATTTAACCTAAATTGGGAGGAGGATGGGTTAATTCGTGAACAAGCACACAGACGAGAATCTGCAAATACATGCATGGGTGGGTGGCAGCTTTTACACACAAGAACAGACACAGGCAACAACACGGCAACAACACTGCAGAATAATTTGCAGCCAAAGTATTTGTGGTTTTGTGTGTGTAAGAGTGCATTGTGGCTTTTTTTTTCCCAAAATAAACTTTTGGCTGAAATATTCCCAGACAAATAGAAATAACACTGCACTGCAATGTTTTGCCTACCCCTTGTTTCCCATTATTCCTAATTGACTTCTTCAAAGAGCAGGCAGGGAAAAAACAAGTAGTTTAACAACTATGCACATTCAACATAGAAAGTTCAGAGAAGTCATATATATGTATGACTCTCCAAAATCTACGTGTGACACAATAAAATGTTAACAATTTATTAGGACTTAAGTTGTTCTGCTGTCTCATTGTGTAGAGCAGATGTTTATTGTGATTTTTATGCACCTTTTCTTTTAATTTCAGGGAAAAAAACAAGGCAAGCAAGGTACAGCTACTGTGGGGTCAAACGAATCATGCATGGTTTAAAAAAAAGTAATACTAATACTACTGTTAGAAGGTTGACAGTCTTTGCAATGATTTAGTAGAAAAATTCAAAAATTAGTATAAATAAAATAAATTTACTTATGACAAAATAATCATTTTTAAAATAATATTTTTGCATGTAACATATTATTTAAGCATGAGGATAAAGGGGAATAATTTTCTTTCATGTTCTTAAATCTAAGATTTCCTTATTTAGGAAATAACTGTGCAAAAGGACTTGAGAAAAAATATGTCAGTTCAGCATCCTATCAGGTACTGGTTTACTCTCTTACCAACGTTTCTCAGAAAACATTTATTTTTACTTATTTAGTATGTATTCTGCATTTCATTATAATAGATTACTGAACCTTTTCATTATAATTACAATAATCTGAAAGACAATCCTGAGCTAATATGCTTTTGGAAGTTCATTCATCTAATACTTTTATTTTAAACTGAAGTAATAGATATTTAAATGTCCTAATCTCCACCTTAAAAACGTAGAGCAGATATCCTGTTTTAAAAGAAAGTAACTACTTCATATACCTACTTTTATTTGAGATAATAAAAAGCAACTCGTTACTTTTGTGATAGAAAGCATTTAAAATATACAGTTTTTAAACAACCGGGGATAAACACTTTGTGTTAACCTCCTTATCACTTTTATACTATATTACCATTATCTTATGGAGGCTAGAAAACTTTTCATGACATTTTTGGAACTAGCCAACCAATGCGATTATGATCTTTAAAAAAGATGATGAGCAGTTAGAAACACTCAAAATAAATGAACAGAAATATATGTATTTTGATTGCTCATTTCTGACTAGAGTTAAAATTGTTTTACTAACGCTGATTTTTGAAAGTTCACAAAGAGCTAGCAGTTAGCTGCTGTGGTTTATTTTGGTTGTTTTGAGTCTTATGATTATTACTACCCTTATTTTTTTAATAAGTGGGTACAGGATTACTAGTTGTGAGACCTAGATTGTAAATCTACTCCTGCATCTTATGTCTATGGGAAATGAATTAGCCTCTCTAAGAACAGTGAAAACTACAAAATGACATACCTGGGAAGATACTCATTTGTGTTCTTATTACAATTATTCTTTTATAATATACATCCTAGAAATGGAGCTTGTTATACAACTAAGTTACTAGGCTAATTTTCATCAACAAGATCTACATGCCCCTTAAAGAAGCCTCCTTGTTAGGTTTACAGAGAAAGCACCATCTGCTAGTGATAGGTATGTGCTCACATTCCTTATTTTAGCTCCTTGAAGAAAAGAAAATAATCCAAGGCCGGTTTTCAACATTGGGTGAAATTAGATGGGTTTGTAATCTTTTCAACCCCATAAGTGATTGTGGTTAAAGGACTCATGGCATGTTTAGAGGTACAGAAAGTCTACGAAGAATCATGCCTGAGTCCAGACTATATCACTGCTGACTTCATGTAATGCTGACATTTGGCCATGTTATTAGAATGAAGACCATTGCCAAGTTTACAGCTGGCCTGGTGTCTCTTAGATAATACTTGTGGTTGCTAATGAGTCTTCTTTTTAAGCGAAGAGACAACCTCAAGAATATCTGTGAGTTAAATATCTGTCTCTATTTCTCTATTTTAAGAATCAACTCGCTACTTTTGTGACAGAAAGCATTTAAAATATACAGTTTTTAAATAACTAGGGAAAAGCACTTTGTGTTAACCTCCCTATCACTTTTATACTATATTACTATTATCTTATAATGTATCAGTATCTACTGATATCCAGGCAAAAGAATTTATGTCAATCCATCCTCAATCTTGAAGTCAGAATCCTTGGAAGGACTATTAAATAAAGGCATAAATAGATACCATTTTAAAAAATTTTAAGTCAACAGAAAGCTTTAAGAAAAAGACATATAAAGATAAGAGAGGGCTGGGCGCAGTGGCTCAAGTCTGTAATCCCAGAACTTTGGGAGGCTGGGGTGAGAGGATTGCCTGAGCTCAGGAGTTCGAAACCAGCCTAGGCAACTTGGCGAGACCTCATCTCTCCAATAAATCAAAAAATTAGACGGGCATTATAGCACGCGCCTGTAGATTCAACTACTTGGAAGGCTGAGGTGGTTGGATCGCCTGAACCCAACAGGTCAAGGCCGCAGTGGCTGTGAGCGTGCCACTGCACTCCAGCTTGGGTGACAGAGTGAGACTCCAACTCAAAAAATAAAAAATAAAAAGTAAGAGAGTATCAGCTGCTTCTTGGATTACTAGGGCCATGAGAATACTCAATGAAAGAGAGAGTTTCACATGACTAGGAAGTCTGGTGGGTCCCCAACTAGGTACTGGAGACAAAAGTCTCCACAGAACTTATAAAAGATATTGTAGTTAACCAGTTCTAGTCAGCCTAAATCACAACTTCTCAGCGGTTGGGTTGAAACTCTTAACCAGCATAACATGAGTGTGTTATGTCATGATCTACAGACATGGGGGTGATACTATGATAAATAAAACGTGGGGGAAAGCAAGCTTATAAAGCCAGTGCTTCCTTCAAAATTATAAACCCAGAGCCTCCTCTAAAAAAGGGAGTGAAGGAAGCACCTTATTTTTATGTAGGCAATACTCTTGCCTTTTCAAATGATAACATGAGTTCTTTAATCGGGACTGGCAGCTCCTGATGGAGATCAAAAGTAGGTAGCAAACTGAGGTCTAACATTCTTTAGATATTGAAAAAAATAGATTCATTTGAATAAATTCATAAATTGTCCTCCTATCTTCACTAGTCAGGAATCTAACTCAAGAACTCAGATAGGTGTGAGTTTTCTTTTAATGTTTTCAGAATTTATTTATTTTATTTACATATTTATTAATATAGCCCAGAACAATCACTTTCAAGGACATTCACTGGTCACTAAAACCAAAGGAATATCAAAAAACCTTCTTTTCTTAATGCAGACATTTCATTTTGCTGATTAAACAGGTCAGCTCAAAGGAAAAAAATCTAGGTATCAGGTTCTGCCTGAAAATATTTCTTGAAACGTTTAGAGCAACTCTTCAGCATCTCAAAGAAACACAGAAAACTGGGTAAAGGACATTTCAGAAATGTCTGTATTACATATTAGATCAGTAAGTTTTAAGGGACTTCCAATTATGTTTCTTGTATTTCCATATGTAAGGAAATTTCCCCACAAATGGGAATAATCAAAACAAAGTTGGGAGCCTCACTGATGTGGGCAAGCCTCAGCATTTTGATGTCAACTGACTTTGAAAGCCTAGATCAAGCATAGAGAGGAATCTGGTCATGACTTATGATGAGCAGTACATTACAATACCTAGGCATTATTATAGGAAAGAATTTAGAGCTATTTCAGGAAATAACAGAAAATCTCAGATTAATACTATAACTAAATCAAAGTTAAAAAGCAAAAAGTGGCTAAAGCCAAAGTAGACAGTTGACAAGTATCTAAATCACACATCACAAGTTTATTTACACTTAGTCTTATAATGGTTTGCAATTGATTATTTTCAATAAAATGCTAGTTCATCATTCCAGATGCCTAGAAAGGAAAGCATTAACTCTGGTCCAGAAACCTGCTGTGCAACAAGGCAGGGAATATTCAATGGTAGTATCATATAACACCATCCCTTTGAAATGGGCCCTACCAATTTTAATAAAAAAATCTTTTCCCTCAAAATAAACAAATGATTAGTCATGACCATAAAGTACAAGCAGAATGTTAACTAATGAATCTGATGACTTTTCTTCCCTGCTACTTCTGGGTTTTAGCAATAATTTGCTAATTTATGCACTGTAAAAATATGATTCTTGATGGCAGCACTTTGGTGACTTAGTGTCTGTTGACAGTGCTTTAACATTCCTTTTATATCTTAATAGCAGAATGGGGTATATTAACTATTTTAAACATTATATGTGATTTCAATTTTCTAAAAGAAGTCCCAGTTTTCTCATAATTTTGGTTATAAACAAAATATTACTTTTCAAAATACAATTTTAAGGGTGATTATAGAACTATAACATATTAGAAAACTTACGTTTCATTTTAAGCATAATGAATTAATAACAGGCCTAATAGCTGAGCCTAAATAATACATCTGGAAACTAATAATGATGTATTTTGAAATCTTGCATATCCTCGTTCTAAAGAAAATTATTCCTTCACAATTCATGCTAACTACATTCAGAATATTCACAATTTGCATATTAAAACAACCATCCCAAAAAGAAATTTTTTTCATAGATGGAACAAATAGGATACATATAAATAAATACACAAATATTCAAAATAATTTTCTTATGTCATACACAAAACAAAACAAAACAACTATATGCTTAATACTTTCAATGACCTCTCAAACAAAAATGGAATTACTACTGTAATACTTTTGAATATGGGATTTTCTAAAATTAGCAATCTAGAGTAATTATCTGAATAATTATTGAGGTAGTTATCTGGATGCCCTGAAACAAAACACACAACTTCAAATATTAAGCTGTATTTCAAATATTACTTGAGCTTTTTAGACATTGAAAGCCTGGATCAATTGTAGAGTGTCCGTTTGTGTAAGTGCTCTGTGTTCTGAATTATCTTTTAAACAGTTGCAATTTTCCACTGGGCTAGGGAATACTAGTCTAAGAGTGAATAAAATAATGTTCAGAAATAGGCTAAAAACAACGTTTTTAAAAACTGCCATAGCCAAACAATGGCTGTGAAGGCATTTATAATTCAGCCCAGTATTTTCCTGGGGTTGTCTAGTCCATTAATATAATGACATATAAATCAGGGAGACCTCACCACACATTAACACAACTTTTTCTCTCTCTTACTGGAATAAAAAATGGTTGGTTTTTTGTCTTATAAAATGTGAGCCCTGCAAAAGATGTGTTCAAAACAGATAGGATTTCAAATGTATAGTGACTGGAGGCAGGGGGGGAGCTCTTATGCTTAGGGAACATCAGAGGGGTCTCAAATGTACCCTGGCCAGTAGCAAGGTTATCCCCGGTGCCTACAAAACAGTGATTTACCTTGTTGCAAAGAGAGTATTATATAAAGCACTAAACTGAGGGACCCAGAAGATCTAAAGATGTATTTAAAATGTATAAAAGACTCTTGATACCATCTCGGGGCACAATAACCCCAAGGACTACAGCAAAGAAGGTATTTGAGACTGATAAAAGACATTATTTGTTTAGAATTAAGAACTAAGAGAAGGAAAGAATCCAACTGAACATAAACTGCACAACATTTATAATGATAAGACAAACTTTTCCAGGAGTAGAGACTGATAGTTAAGCTGTAGAAAGGTTATTATTATAAGAAATAATAAGGATACAAAGGCAAAATTTTAGGTTCCTAGAAACATCATTACAGTATTACTTAGTACAATAGAGTGACTAAAGTAAAAGGAGAAAAAAGCAAAAGGTTTATTTCTAATCTGGAAAAAAAATACTTGTAGGAACACTTTACAGCTTAATCTTTGTTTTCTCTGATGTAGTGTAGACTGTTGGACATAGAACTGACTACAAAATTATCTTATTTAACAAAAAACAACTATGTTATAATTCACCGAAAATTTGTAAAGTGGCCACATTCAAAAGAAATATACAAGAATTAAAATAAATTTTCTAGATATCTATAACTGTTTAGAAAATAATAATTTAAAAAATTATCTTTCACAATAACAACCTAAAATTATATATAGGAATACTTATGACTGTCTTTGAAAAGAAATATCACAGGCCTATAACAGGAAAATATCAGAATTTACTGTAAGGAAAAAAACCCACTGAAATAAATAAAAGTTGTATAATTGCAAATAGGGCAAAATAATATTGAAAACATATGAATAATTCTAAAAATGTTTTATACTTCAAATATAATTCAAATTTTAATCACCAAGAATTGTGTTTTTTAATTGATTGACAGTGATACTGAAGTTCACTTGGAATGATAGAAAGTAAAGGCTAAAAGCATTAAAACAAAACAAGATAATATGAAAAGCAGAAAGAAGTGAGGTAGAATTTGTTTCCCTAGATGTTTAAAAATATTATAAGCCACAATAATTAAAATTTTGACTCAACAAGAAAGATACATTGCTAAAAAACTGAACAGACACTCAGAAACTAAGACATTCATCCATATGAGAACCTGGTAAATAATAAAATAGTATTAAGATCAGTGGATAAAGAAAAAATCATTTGATAAATGGTGCTAGGATAATTAGTTGATAACTTGGAAAAATATAGTTATAACCTCTCTTCTCAATATGAATCAAAATAAACTAAAGTTAAAGGAGGTTAAACTGATGTCAAAAGTAACATAAAAAAATTTTAAATTTAGATGAGTGAAATCAGAGAATACTTCAAAGAATAAAGACAATGACGAAAGCCTAAGAAAAATGCAGGTTGAGAACCTAAAAATAGTTCTCCCTCTTTATAAAAAATTTTGCTATATAAAACTGCCACAAATCTGACAAAAGTTCTATATAAAGTGTAGAATCACTCAAATTAACTAATGAACAAAACAGTAAACTCAAAAGCAAGTGCTTCTAAAGACATAAAGAAACAATTTACAAAATAAAAAATACAAAGAGCTAATAAATGTATTTTAAAACCTCAACGTTACTACTAATTAAAGACAGGAAAGTTAAAAAGAAAAACAATTTCCACTTAAGCATTTGTCAGTTATGTAAAATGACAATTCTTGATGCTGGTCAGGATGTGGCAGAAGGACTGAAAGTCAGGGCTGAAAGAAGTGTGCTCTGAAATGCAACATAGTAGAAACTATTGGGATCTTTTTAAAAATCATTAACCCAGGAATTTATTATATGAAAAAAATTAAAATGTGGGGAAATTAATAAAGAAAGATGCTCTTCAAGGAATTATTTAACTAGCAAAAAAAGGGAGGGGAAGAGAATTACTAAAATTAGGGGAATGAGTAGGATCAAATAGTATATAACCATTAAAATAATATTTTGAAAAAACAATTAATTATATGAGAGAATTCTAATGTAAAAATAGGATATAAAATTGAATAAATGCTTTGACACAATTTGGTGAAAAGAAATAGAATGTCAAATAAGAAAAAGAAAGAAGACAGAACAAAGGAGGGAGGTGAGGAAAGAAGAAATAAAGGGGGGGAAGGAAAGAGGAGATAGGACAGAAAGAAAAGGAAAAGGCAGAGGAAAAAGCAAGCAACAGCAAAAAGAGTGTCTGAGTGGGGAACAACGCAAATGTTCTAGTGGTTATTTCTGTGTAGTGAGACATCCTGTTACTTTTTTACTTTCTTCTATAGCCTTCCATACTCTTGCAAACTCTCTACTATAACCATATAATATTTTTATAATTAAGAAAAACATAGACATTTTCAAAAAAACTATTAAGGGTAAAAAAAAAAAATCTATCATGCTGCATCTCTATCAGTACAAAAAAGAATTGGACCCTCAGAATATTTGCAGACAGGAGGAGCTAAAATAGTGAGGATATATTCCCAGAATGCCAAACCAATAATGGGTTACCTTAATTAACTCGAGGAGAAAAGTCAGTCAATGACTTTTGAATTTGTCACCAAAAGACAGAAAGGTTTGCATTTGCATGCTGGAGACCCATCGCTGGGGTAAAGTGAGGGAAAAGTTGATGATATCAGGTCACTGATATTTCTGGAAATGACCTAAAAGTTAACTGAGTTATTTCTCTGGTCCTCTCTATCCTGACAGGGATAATGAATTCCTACCACAGTCCTGGTACCTTTTTCCTGCTGCAGGAACAAAGCTTTCTTCACCTGTCCTGGAGACACCCAAAACATAGCACTCTAAGGTTTTCCTCCTGCCCCTAACTAGGAAGTATGAAACAATTTCAGTGGGATTACTTTACATCTTTTTTAAACAAAAAGAAAACACTCCTTTTTCCCAGAGCAAGGTTTCGAGCTTGAGGATATTCCAGTTTTTTGTTTTTTGGTTTTTTTTGTCTTTCTTCACCTTCCCAGCATTTTCAGCCTGTTTATTAACACTTCCATTCAAATATTAAGGGAGAAGAAACTTGGTTTGGATATTTTTCTGCTGCTCTGCTGAAATCCATATTTGGGAAAAGAGGTTAACAAAGATGATCCAACATCTTTGTTAGGAATTCTGTTCGCAAAAATAAAATGTGTTGTAAAGGATGGAGGGTGGAGGCTGAATCTAATTAAGTGCACCAGAGCATCTTGTTTATCAAGCTGTATATATCTTGGAGCAGTGGCTTAACAAAAAGTTCTTGGCTGAAGTGTTTCCTTTATCCATACTATTCCTTTTCCCCATGATGGGAATTTAAATATTTAAATATGAGGTAATTAGAATGCATGATAGCACAGATCATATCTGTCAAAAGATCAATCCTAGTCACCTTTATGAAATATTTTTCCCAGTAAGCCATTTGAGTTGACAAAACAAAAAAAAAAGCTTTAATAAGTTAAAGAAACAAATAAATGACTTCATATAAATGCACACATGTCATTAGGATAAAAAAAATTGTGGTGGCATCTGGACCCATTTTACAAATATTTTTACCAGTTACCTGTTTTTTAAACTCTATTTAGCTATACTCAGAATTGTTACTATCTGTTATTATGAGATTATATTATGATTTGTCCTCAGTCAAATGGCATGTGTTTACCTCTTATAAAACCCACAATAATGTTAGGTATTTCCCAATCTCAAAGAGCATAGCCCTATTTTAAATCTAAACCTATTTTAACTTCTATCACTTGAATACAACATCCACTGAATTGTTGGCTATTTTATAAATTTATTATCCCCTCTGGCATAGATAAGCTCGTACTTGAAGGATCTGAGGAAAAATTCCATAAGTCTAGATCTTCAGCTGACTTGTGTTTTTCTATAGCCTTAAAGCTGAAGTTAATAAGGAGGTAATATTAAAGCTGGCAACATTTTCTTGAGTTATTCATTTTAAAATTTCACATTCAAAAGAAATGACAGTGGCCTCTGCACAGATCGTTTCTTTTGACAGAATGGAAATGGGAAGAGACTCCTAATATTTTTGAAACCTCCTAGTATGGTACACTGTGATATGTGATCAATGAATCCTCATGCTTTGATATGTTACAGCGGGAACTTTCAGAAATGACTTACTGGGTTGTACATCTGATTGAACAACTGCTCAGCTTGCTACATTGCAAAGTTGGGGAGGCATTGAAGCACAGACAGGGAAAGAAGGAAAGATCCAGAAAAACAGCATTAGCTCAACAAATCCAGTGCATTTGCACAGACAAACTGGTTGTTAAAAAAGGAGAAATTTCAGTTTCTAAACATTCCACAGTGAAAGTGAGAAGCTCTAGGGAAATACAAATGTTGACTTTGGCTCCTAAAAAAGAATAGCTGGAATAAGAAATTTAAGGTTTGTGTTACTTTCCCTTTCTCAAGTTAAATAACGCATGAAATAAAGAAAGCTGTCCACTTTTGATGATACATGAGGTGCTGGCCTCCAGCAATGAATCAGAAGAAGTACTTTTGGCCAAGCCTGCAATTTATTACCTAAACTTCAAAGATGGTAATAAGAAAAGATTAATTAAATCTTATCATTGAATTTATAGCTCTTTTTTTATATTAACACAAGCCTGAATTTTCTATTCAGTCTATCTTCAGAAAAACATAGATTAGCAAACAGCAGGTTAGCAATAGCAAAATATCAGTAAGCAAGACATTATAGGATTAACTTAAATGGAAAAGAAAAAATCTAGTCAGTAAGATGATTAAAAAGAGCCAAAATACAGTATTACCCGTTGCCTATTTTCCGTTTCTACTGTTAGTTCAGAATTGATAAAAAATATAATTTTCAAAGATACCCTATCATGTTCCAAGGGCTTTAGAATTTACAGTGCACTTCTATCTATTTTATGTAGAAGATTTAAATATTTGTGGATTTAAATCTACTGAATATTATTTTATTTTATTTTTACTTTTATTTTTTGAGTCAGAGTCTCACTCTGTTGCCCAGGCTGGAATGCAGTAGCACAATCACGGTTACCACAGCCTCAACCTGTTAGGCTCAGGCAATCCTTCTGCCTCAGTCTTCCAAATAGCTGGAACTACAGACACATGCCACCGCACTTAGCCGATTTGTTATTTATTATAGAGATAACGTCTCACCAAGTTGCCCGGGCTGGTCTCACATCCCTGGGCTCAGGCAGTCTTCTCGCCTCAGCCTCCCAAAAGGTTGGGATTACAGGCATGAGCCACCACACCCAGCTGAATATTATTTTAAATAGCATATCCAAGTTATATTTCTTAAATATCTGCATCATTAATTTGGGGTTCAACATCAAGGTGTAGAAGGTGAAATACTGTTGAAATCTTTATTTTAAGTTGAGACATATTTTTTAAGAGCTTGGGTTTCTTGCTTCTTCAATTTGGATGAGGTAAATGACAATTTTATCATGGATTTAAAAAAAAACTTTCCTGCCGGCCTCAGTGGCTCAGCCTGTAATCCCTCGCTTGGGGAGGCTGAGATGAGTGGATTGCCTGAGCCCGTGGGTCCGAGACCCACCTGGGCAACTTGGCAAGACCTCATCTCTACAATAAATCAAAAAATTAGCCGAGCGTGGTAGCGTGCGCCTGTAGTTCCAGCTACTTGGAAGGCTGAGGGGGAAGGATCGGCTGAGCCCAGCAGGTTGAGGCTGCGGTGGCTGGGAGCAGCCACTGCACTCCAGTCTGGGCGACAGAGTGAGACTCCAACTCAAAAAATAAATAAACAAATAAATAAAAATAACACTCTCCTTAAGCATGATATTAATTGAAAGATTGCTAAAGAGAATACATCATATTTTGAATTGCTGCTGCTTCTCAATTTCTGGTCATATAGAGTAAATTTACTTCTACATTTTGAAGCTTGACTGGAGCGTTTTTTTAAGAGGTGGGATGGAATGTGTAAGAGATAGTTCCTTGTATGCCTAAGCCATTTTTTGTATTTGAAGACATCCTGAATTAACATAGTATAATAGTATAATAAAGGTTTAAAAGTAACTGTGGGCCGGGTGCGGTCGCTCACACCTGAAATCCCAGCACTTTGAGAGGCCAAGGTGAGGGGATTGCCTGAGCCCACAGGTTTGAGAACAGCCTGGGCAACTGGCAAGACCTCATCTCTACAATGAATCAAAAAATTAGCCAGCCATGGTAGCACATGCCTGTAATTCTGGCTACTTCGAAGGTTGAGGCAGAAAGATCGCCTGAGCCCAGCAGGCCAACATTGGGGTAGCCGTGAGCATGCCACTGCACTCCAGCCTGGGAGACTGAGTGAGACTCCAACTCAAAAAAAAAAAAAAAAAAAGTAACTGTGTGTATAAATGTTCTTCACAAAGTTTTATATGAAAACTCATTGTTCATAAGGCAAAAAAAGGTAAATCACCACTTGGACTTCATTATCACTGGGAGACAAGGTTTCTGTCCAACTAAACACATCTACAATGTTGTGTAGATTTTATGGCAAAAATACCTGGCCGCTCACAAATCTTGAGCAAAATTCCACCAGGAATTCATGGTGTATTTATGACATAATAAAACTATTATGTTTTCAGCTTTCATTTAGTAAACCTTTACATTTTATTCACAAGTCACATACCCTTTTATTTAAAGGGAGGCCCAGACACTCTTAAGCTTTTATAGCTGCTTATTTTTCCATGAGTAAATGATGTGTTTATATGTATATTCACATACTGTTGGCTTATATTTTCAAATATTTCATGTAGATCTCAATTCTTTTTAAGGTGATGGGCATTTGAGGTTTTTAAGGAACTATTTATTAGCAGAAATTAAAGACTACTGCAAAAATATTTCAAACTTTTGAATGTAGTTAATGCCAGAGAGCCAAAAATAACAAAATAGCATCTGCAGGTTCAGCATAAAAATATTTAAATTACAATTACCTTATTTAAACTCACTGTACTATGCATTCAGGAGATAGTATAAGCAAAGATTATATGTATACTTAGATATAAGTTATCTTTTCATAAATCAAATAGGTCCTTTACAGCAAGAGAACCATATTTGTTACTTTAATTCTGGTGACCTAGCAGAATGTTAAAATGCTGTCAGGAATAATGCTAAAATGTTTACAGGATTTGGCCTGTGAATTTCAGTACGTGGTATCTACCTGAGAGTATAAGGAAACCACATACTCTAAGTGATCTCTTGGGCAAACCACAGCTATGTTGAAAGAAACTATACTGAATTGCAAAGGTGTTGATTTACAAAACTAGTGGAGTTCTGTACCTGTAAACTATAAGCATCAATATGTGAACTTCTTCCTTTTAATTACTAGAGCATTTCAAATTCCATAGATGATTTAAACTAAAAAGGAGGGCTTCACGCATGTATGGGCAGCAATAATAAATGGAGTCCCCTGATCTCCATAATGACTCATCAGAGTAGATGGAGGCTATCTTTCATGCCCAGGTCTATTTGAAGCCTTCCTTCTTCCAGACTCAGCACACTGTGACTGAGATAAGACAGTATAAAGGATTACCATAAGGAATCAATGTATCTCTCTTCTACAGAGTTATCTTAGAGCCTGCCTTATGATTGCAAAACTGTTTTGTTAAATTTAAAAAAGGAAGCTTTTGTAGGCCATAACTTAATATGTATATGCATGTATAACATAAGGCAAATTTATATATGTCAAGAATGTAATCATACACCCAATGCATAAATAGCCAAGTCAATCCCCACTTAAATACCCACAAATGAGCCATTTATATTCCTTTAGTTACTGTTGGAGATTTCTAATTAACTAAATATTGTTTGAAATAAGTGAGATGTTGAGTGGATTGGGAAATAGATTTTGCAATATAGAGATTTTCTTGCTGTTTTAGTTATTAAACTAAAGGTGATCAGCATATTTATCTTTTTTCTATACTAGTAAACAGACTTTCTTAACATAAAATTTCTCATTACAATTTTCTAAAAGTCCTTGTAAAGTGAGCACGGTGTAGTCACATTTCAGTTACATACTGCATCATATAAAATTGTATATTAAATTTTAAAATATCTAAAGTGATTCCTTCAGACAGGTGATTCCTTCACATCCTTGACTATCCATGTCATATATTTTCATAACTTTGGCTAATAAATCTTCATTCCAGTGTGCTCTGAATTATACATAGTCAAATTTTATTATATGCATTGTTTGGTTGTTTAGATTCTTATCTCTTTTGAATAAGTTTATGAGTTGTCGAAGGGAAACAAAATGCTTAAACTCATAATGTTATGAGTTTCATGTGAACAATGAGTGCAGACATACCAAACAACACAGGGAAAAAGTCAAAGGAACAATGCATGACTGGAAATGCACTCCACAAAAATGTCCAGGTCAGAGAAAACATGGTAATGCCACAATGTAAAGCTTCTGCTTTCTTTTCCAAAGCCTTCTACATACAACAAGCTTTCTTAGACATTAAGGTCATTTTGGGGTAAGTATAAATAAATAGTTATTCTACAGATATGCCAGGGACTTGACTATTTTGGTGAACTTCTAGAAATGTAATGATGTCAGGAAAACTTTTTCAAAGTTCTAATTAAAAAAAAATTGACCTACTTCTGAAAGTAGTAAAAGGTTATCAACACATAATGGGGCCCCTGGATTCTTTGGTTTGTTGAAAACATTTCTATTTATCTTTGTTGATAGTTGAGATTTGCCCAGAGAGTAATAGCTGGTTTTCATAATATTTTTTACTTCTGCTACTATTTTCATCTATTTTTCAAGTTTTCAAACTTTAGACAGGAAAACTAAGATAATTTTTCAGGTTCACAGACAGATTTGATGCAGACTTCTTAGCAATCAAGTTAAGAGTGTTTAATTAATTCCTTTATCTGCAGACAGCAAAAGATAAGGAGTTTGTTTCTTTTTTTTATGTGTCTTCCTTTTCCATTTTACAAATTCATTTTAAAATGAGCATGTATTTTCTTATACTTAACTTACCTTTTTCAACTGTGCTTCCAATTTGCTACATTCCTCTTTCTTTTGTTCGATGGCTATTTCTAGAGATTTTAATTTGGAGTCCCTTTTCAGCCCTGCAGAGGCTAATGAAGATGCATGTTCTTTGAGGTCAATTAAACTAGACTGAAAGAGAAAGAGTGCTAGTGAGTAAAAACCCTGCAATTTCTACTAGCAAAGTCTTCTATTTGAATACATTGATTCTATACACAGCAATAAAATGTGCCGTAGACAGAAAGGGTAAATATAGTTTTACTAAGGTAACAATAGCAAGCTCTGGCCAGGAAATTAAACTTGGCCTGCTTACAGAACCAAGAGGAATCTAATTGCAGTAGAATCAATGTTACCAAATGGTGTGGTCAGTAAATGCACATTTCACGTCTCAAAGTCATGCTAATGATGTAAGTCCCAAGGTGGTCTTTACATGTCATAACAAAACAGACACCTTGAACCTTCCATTTACATTTATTGCTGTCAGACCAGCAGACTCTAAGACAAATATGAAAGAAAATGCTGATTTTAATGCTTTCTCCCCTCTCAAAGGGCAAGTCAAATATAAAAGAAGCATCCTAATATATTTTACCAAATCTCATTTCTTTAACCCAAAAATGACCAATTGTCTTTCAAACATCTTCTGGAGAATCAAGTGAAAAATTATTTTAAGTGTATAGTAGAGTAGGCTTTATGGTCCAGCTCTTTGTAATGCAGATTCTATAGATGTAATGAATCTCCCCAACTCAGACATGGGGTTACCTAAATTGTTCCATGTCCAGAAATCAAGAACTTCCATGTATATCTAAATCTTTCAAACTAAGGAAATAAATACTTACATAAATTATGGAACATAAATTTGTCATTTAGAAGAGCAATGTATGCCACCAAATATGAAACGGTTAGCAACATCTGACTAAATGTACAAGTTTTATCCAAAACCAAGTTCTGTGCATTTCCTTTTTATCCATCTGCAATATCTAGGAAGATACTAAACACAGTGGCCTCTCAGCAAATGATATTGCCTAATATTTTATGCTGGGCTACTTCATGGGCACTGGAATGACTTTAACGATGATGGTCACCATCAAATAGCAAAACACTTCTAACCACCCTCTGAGGAACAAGTTAGCCATTCTCATTTTTCAGGTCAGGAAAGTGAGGCTCACATTAGCTGAGTATCTTATCCAAGATCACCCAGCTATTAAAAGCAGACATAGTCACAAACGCAGGTCTATGACTCCAATTTCAATGCTCTTTATCATATCACTTCCACAGAAATAATACAAGACCTTACAATCCAATCAGTTTGTCGTGGTGAAGACATATCATCACCCCAATTAAATGATAAGCTTCCCGTGAACAGCAACTATATGTTGTTCTTTTTAATAAATTTTAAACTGCCAGATGTGATGCTTAGTTTAGTCAACTTGGCTAGGACATAGTCCCCCGTTATTAATATAGGTGTTGCTATGAAGGTATTTTATAGACATGACTAATATCTACAATTAGCTTTAGGAAAAGATTACCCTCAGTACTCTGGGTGGGACTGATCCTAACAGTTGAAAAGCCTTATGAGCAGAACTGAGGTTTCCATGAGGAAGAATAAATTCCACCTGTGGATTCCAGCATCAGCTTCTGTCTGAGTGTCCACCTTTCCTGATAGCCTACCCTATCAATTTTGGACTTGACTAGCCTCCATAACTCTGTAAATCAATTTCTTGTAATACATGCATACAGTCCAGCAGAGTGGAAGGATATGCATGGAGTTCTTTCTAAAGGAGACAGACGTTGCCCACAGATAAAAATAAGGATCAAGGGGCCAGTTACAGACACAGACACATATCCCAGAGTTGTGAAGATTAAATAAAATAATGTGCATTGAAGCATGTCATGCTTCACCAAATATCCCCAAGAAAACTGAGGGGGCTATAGGTATTCCATTGAACATGGGAGTAGAGCCCAAAGCATCCTCTTCATAACCCCCAAGCAGGACATTCCTTTAAAGTATATTGTTTTAAGCCAGGCGCGGTGGCTCATGTCTATAATCTCAGCACTTTGGATGGCAGAGGTGAGAGGATTGCCTGAGGGATTCGAGACCAGCCTGGGCAAGTTAACAAGACCTTTTCTCTACAATAAACCAAAAAATAAAAATAAAAAATTAGCCAGGCATGGTATCACACACTTGTAGTTTCAGCTACTCAGAAGACTGAGGTAGAAGGATCACCTGATATGCACAGGGCATCACCAATTAAGGAAGTTACAGAAAAAAATGTATGTGTGTGTGTGTGTGCGCACGCGCGTGCGCGTGCGTGTGCATTTTAATTCAGGCTGCTTTACAAATGAAAGATTACAATGTTTCCTCCAAATGAGCCTCTAGTCTTTTGTAGCTGTGGTGAATATGGGTTTATGAGGACTATCAACATAATTCATCTGTCTTTCCAGACTCACCTCCTTCTCAGTCAGTTCTGCTTGTAAAGCATTGACCTTCTCTTTCAGGTCTTTGTTCTCTTTTCGGAAGGATTCTATCTCTTCTAGCCTTTCCCGATCATCTCTCTCCCGCTGTTCTTTCAAGCGCTCAATTATTCTCTCCTGTGAGGCAATAGTCAAAAAAGAAGAGGTGAGAACCCTCAGTGTGCATGCCAAAGCACACTACAATAGAAAGTAAGAGACAACACATCTTTTTTTAAAAATGCTCTACAGGAATCAACACATATGCAAGAAACTCAAAATTGGGTATGGAGAGACAGGCTGTGCATAACAGAATTTGGGAAAAATAATTGATATAGTTTTTAACTTGTTAATAAAAGTTAGCCACAGGGTTTCAAGGGATCTTAATGTTCAAGCTCTGAGGCTATTCTTGGTTCTTGGAGGTATCTGGCAAATTCCTAGAGCAGTTCTAGAAGAGGGAGGTTCAGGGACCCAGACTCTAGACTTGCAAAGCCTTACACAGGCAAGGGAAGAAGCAGACCAGATCTCTTGGCTCAGCCCTCTTTGTTTGACCTTCCCATTTGGCACCAAAGAGTCATCTTTTGTTTCTGAAGACTGTTTTCTGGATAAACAGGGAATTTAAGGGGGGGGGCAGGACCTAGGCCCTCCTAGACTTAGGTCTGGATTCATAGTGAGGACTTGAGACAAAAGAAGGAATCAACCTATTTTGTACATGATTTTCCAAAATGTCTGAAGATGTTTATTTCTGTGTGTTTTCAACAGTTTCTTGACAATCAGTAGAGACTTCAAAGCATTGGTTTATTTTGAACAAAATCCAAACAGCAGCTTTTCTTTATTGACAGCTTAGTACATACCAGGTATTGTGATATGTTCTTTTCATCAGTCCTCATCACAACTGCAAGGGCAGAAACAGTGCTCCTAGTGCCAGTGTAGAGGTAAGGAAACCCAGACCTCAGAAAGGCAAGGTGGCATAAGCCATGCCCATGAGACCATACTGCCACAAACACATGCTGGAACCATTCAAGGAGGTCTGAGGATTCACACTGATATAAAAACACTATGTTTTCCAAAAACATGGAACCTGACTGATATCAAAGTAAGAGTATTTTTAAAAAAGAAAAAAAGGACATTTCCATCTGGGTAGCACTTGAGTTAGATTTCTGAAATTTGTTTCAAACTATCCAACACATATCTGAGCTTCCTTTTGGATGACCATGTTAAAAAATATTCGTGCAACAACCACACCTAAGGATCCTGATATTATCTTTTACAGTCTTATTAGTGCATAATACCAGGCAATGCCTGATACATATGACAACTGTAAACCAGTATGTAACACAGAGGAAAGTTAGTGTGAACACTTACCCTGTGATTTAAAATCCCCCAAGGAAGCAACTGCTCTACCCCAATGACAATGTATCTAATGCTTTTTTTTGGGGGGGGGGATACCATTACTGTTTTGCAATTATTTAAAAACACTTTAAATGAAGTATATGACTACAACAGTGGGGGTAGAAATAGGACAAATGAGCCAATTAACTTCATATATATATATATATATTTTTTTTTTTAACTCCAGTTATAGTCCTATTTTATTCTACCCATGACAATGATAAGTGGGTGATTACCTGACCTACAAAAGAAGGAAATGGTTACAGAGCATAAGTAATTCTCTCAAGGGCTTTTAATGCTTTCAGCAACTGAGCCCTCACTTTTTTGAGTCTTTTGCCTACACTACAACTGACTGGTCACCTGGCCACCAAGCTCTCTCCATCTCATCACTTCCACTACACAGCTATTGTAGTGACATTTCTAAGGCTCCAAACTGACCATATCACCTCCTGACTTGGAAACTGGATCATGTGGCATTTATTCCCTCTTGGTCCCCTTCACATGACTTCAACGCATGTCCATCCTCCCAGCCTCACTTTCCAGAAGACAGCACTAAGAGTCTATGACTCTTTTAAACAAGGGTCAGGCAAACTGTCTGGCATACAGCTTGCAATCAAAAAGGCTAAAGGAAGGAAGGAAAACTCAAAATTAGGGATCATCTTAGCTTCAAAGGAAGGGTAATAAAATTAAGCAGGCATGTTAACAGCTAGAAGGTGTCGAATCATTTGGAAAGTAGGTCGATTTGCTCTAAGCACTAGTACTATTGACTGGGCATTGATGACAAAAAAAATCAGCAAGCACTATAATGTTTTTAAGTGTTATTGATGATTCAATACTACAAAATATTTCTCCGTCAATCACAAAACTAATTTAACTGTCAGTCGCACAGGGCCAGATGTCAAAAACATGTGTTAAAAGGCCTTAATATGCCATGATCTACTTGATTAACAACTAACTTGCAGAAATTCCAACAATGTGTTCTTGTTTTAGACTTATTTGCATTGGCAAGCGTTCCTTGTGCACTCATCTGGCTCTGCACAGGTCTAATCTATTTGTGCTTTATCACCGGGTGGGAACTAAATTGCAGTGGCCCCTAGCTCTGCTATCTGGCTTTTTCAACTGCTTATCTGCTATGTGGCTACAGTGAGGCTTGGCGAGACCAGTTTTATAAATACAGTAGGTTCCGTCTCTTGAGCTTCTGTGTGTCAATCCTAGAACTAAGTCATACTCAGTCTTAATTCATTGAGCGGCATTATTTTTTGCACATTCTTAATAGTTGAATAAGTTCCTGGAAATTAAAAGGAATAATATATTCCCTGGGATGCCATAATCCAAGGGAAGTGGTGAATAGCACCTGATGGATTCTATTCATGAGCCAAAAGACAGCAAATGTTTAAAGGCACTTATAAATCTACAATTTTTTATTAATAATTTTATATTTTCATACTGCACCTTGTTTCAGAGGACCTGTGTAATTAAATGTGGGTAAAAAGGAGACTGTGGTGATACCAAAAGCACAAAGATCAGAAGGTTTGATTTATAGTGCTATCCTATCGCCTGTGAGGTGGATGGCCTTGCAACAGTCCAGGGGAGTCAACAAAGTCTCAACCTAGGGCAACTTAGTGCAGAAGTGACTTCTCTTGGAGTGCTGGACTGAGAAGTTGGCATGTGCCGTGATGGATTAATGATGTCTGTCCAGGCCCAGAAATGGGAAATGATGCTGCAATGCCAAAATTTTCATTTCTGGGCAAGTCATTTCACCTCTTGAGCCCATTTCCCATCTTTAAAATGGAAGAGTATAGATTTAGTGTTTCTCATAGTCTAGTCTTCTGACTACCTGCATCAGAATCCTGGGCATGCTTTAAAACCATGGATTCCTGGGCTATACACCAGAGCAACAGAATCAGAATCTCAGGAAATGAGAACCAGGAAATTGTATATTAAGAAGCTTCCTAGATTATAAGATTATTTGGACATACACAAAGGTTTGATATTCACTGTAATAAACAGTTACATCTACTCTTTGTCCCATGTTAGAGAACTATTCAAGGGTTTTATCTGTGCCTTTCAAACACATTAGCATTCTAATTTGGCACCTTTTAAAACTTCCCTCCAAATAAACTTCTCTATGTTCACTTTTATTTATACCTGCTGTGAAAAGCTAAAAATCAGAGGCAATTTGGGTTTGGAAACAAACAACTCACAGGCCAAAGATGATGCACAGAGCTCTTTTGTTTGACTTGAGCATCACAATTTTTAAAAATCAAAACTTGAATGTTTTGAGATAGGTCAGGGACTCTCCAGCTTGCTACAGTCATCAGTAGTCCCTATTACATTGCACCAAACCCATTTTCCTATTTTTTGTTCCCTGCCTGGCCCTTCTATTCATCTAAGTTTGCAAGTGTTCATCTATGGTCCAATTCAGATGTGATGTGTCTGAGATTACAAATGAGCAAACTGAATAATTCAGAGTTAAGGTAGATCCAGATGAGCATGAAACTTGGAGGTCAGGGAACTCAAATGTGTATTTTGAATGTAAGGTACCCCGATATCTATCTATCTATCTATAGATAGATCTATATAGATAGATAGATAGATATAGATATATATGATATAATATATATTATATTCAAATGTGTATTTTGAATATAAGACCCCAAGAGGGAAAAGGCCAGTCCCAGGTGAGGCAACTATTAAACAGCGAAGACAGTCTGAGGTGGCCAGACTCCCACAGACCTCAGCTTCCCTTCCCAGATACCCCTCAGCCTCAGAGGAAATATTTAAATAAAGGGAGTAGTTTCAGATTTGGGAACTGCTTTGGGATTTAAACTAGAATAAGTCAAAACTTAATAAGGCCCAGGAAACAAAAATAATAAAATCCTTCCAAAAGCATATGACGTGGAAAATGACGTGGCATATGTTTACTTCTGTGAGTTTTAAGAAAGAAACCAAGAGGTAGAAATGAATTGACATCATATCACCCAAAAATGCAAAAGAAACACAAAATCATTAATAATTTTGAACCAACATCCCTCCCATTCTTAACTTACATACAAAATTACCAAAGAGAGTTTTTGAAAGTTGAAAAGAAGAGCATCTTTTTTTATAAAAGTGATCTTACTAAATATTCTTATGTCTTCAAATAAATTCTAATTCTTATACGTTAATACTAAAGTTATAATCTTTTTTTTTTTTTTTTAGTTGGGTCTCACTCTGCCACTCAGGCTGGAGTGCAATGGCACGATCACAGCTTACTGCAGCCTCGACCTCCTGGGTTCAGGTGATCTTTCTGTCTCAGCCTTCCAAGTGTCTAGGACAACAGGCATTTTCCACCATGCCCAGCTATTTAAAAAATTTTTTTTATAAAGACAAGGTCTCACTATGTTGCCCAGGCTGGTCTTGAACTCCTAAATTCAAGCCATCCCCCTGCCTCGGTCTCCCCAAAGTGCTGGGATTACAGGTGTGGGCCACTGCACCCAGCTAATTTCTTTTTTGCTATTTCAAGTTGATTTTGAAAATAATATCAATAATTTGGGCCTAAAAACTGCACTGGCACCTTACATGTCCAACCAACAAGCTGTCGCTTCTCAGAATTCCTAAAGAACTTCATCTGTACTGCTCTTGGGTACTGGCTCTTTGACACTTAGAAGTTCTGAAGGTGAGGATATAACATATACAAATTCAGCTCCTGGGTGTGATATTACAATAGTTACTGAGAAAATGAATTAACTAATTTAGTCAGAATGAAATGGACTAGCATTCATTTTAAAAGTCAATAAACATTGAGACCTATTTACCTAATGGATTTCATTAATTCATTCATTATTTTATTCAAAGTAATCTTTTTAAAGGTAAGTCAGAAGGAAACCCTCTGGATGGGATCCCATCCCCTTCAGAGTAAAAGCCAACTTTTCAAAATCTCTTCCCACAAGGCCCGGGAGATCTGCTACGCCTTCTATCCCCAACTCCCTTGCACTTGTCAGTACAAGCTCCCTTTAGAAGGGCTCCATGGCTCACCCCTCACTTCCTTCAGGTCTTTCCTTCTCAGTGACACTGACCACTCCACTTCCTGCACCCCTCCCTGCTTTCTTTTCTTTTATAGACAATATTGTCCTCTGAAATCCTATGTATGTTACTTATTTACTGCCTGTCTGTCTCTCACCCATCAGAAACTAAACTCCATGGAAGCCAGGGTGTCACATATTCAACTGGCATCCAGTGAGAGAACCCCAGGCAGGTGTTATGCTAGGCACTGGGAATGGAAAGCTAACATACACATAGGGTATGTTTCTGGGGTTTGGAGTCTAGCAGAGGAGACCAGCTTATCACATAAAAGCAGATGAATGAACAGTTAAGATTGTAACAAGAGCTCTGGGAAGCTCATGGTGTTCGTGAGAACATAATGGGGACACCAAGGAGATGCCCCTAAGGAAATGATTAAGAAAAAACAGGCTGTGTGCAATGGCTCATGCCTGTAATCCCAGCACTTTGGGAAGCTGAGGCAAGAGGCTTATTTGAACCTAAGGATTCGAGACCAGCGTGAGTCATTTGGCAAGACCTCATCTCTATAATAAATCGAAAATTAGCTGAGCATGCTGACGTGCACCTGTGGTTCCAGCTACTTGGAAGGCTGAGATGGAAGGACTGCCTAAGCCCAGCAGGTCAAGGCTGCAATGGCTGTGAGCATGCCACTACACTCTAATCTGGGCAACAAAGTGAGACTCCGACTCAAAAAAAGAAAAAACAATAATAGTGATAACCTACTATACCTGCTATTCTAAACACATTCCAAATTTTAATGCATCTCCTCCTCAAGATAATCTACTGTGGTAGGTATTATTATTAATATTACTCCCTTTCGCATATGAAGAAACTGAGGAACTGAGAGGTTGAGTAACTTGTCCAAAATACTAAGTGTCAGACCTAAAATCTGAACCCAGGCAGTCTGGTTCCAAAGTCCACATCCTTGACGACTGCCCAATACAACTTCTCATGAAGATGACCTCTCCAAGGATGAAGAAATAAATATGCAGAGAGTAAAGAATATTCACAGCTGGGTAATAGCATATGAAAAAAGTCTGAGACAGGAGGGAACATGGCATACTTGAAGACCCTAAAAGGCCAACATAGCTAGTATAGCATAAAGAACAAAGGAAGAGAGATGGGGGATGAGGCTGGTAAAGTAGAGGGAGGAAGCAGGCAGGCAGGCAGGCAGAGAGGGGGCTGGTTGGTAAGGGCCAGATGAGATGCAGGAGTGGGCCAGGTAGAGGATTTCAATTTGTTTCGTCCTTGTGATAAGCGGGTGAAGGTTTTCAAGTCTCTCCTGCCTCAGACTTTTTTCATGTGCTATTACCTACCTGCGAGTGTTCTTTACTCTTTGCATTTCCAAAAGATGCCCCTACCTGCAGTGTGTCAAGTCCACTGAAAAGGGTGAGTATGGGAGTATGAGGTCCACCTGGGACTGAAGGTAGTATTAGCTAATGGGGAAAAGCTTACCTTCTCTGACAGAGCTTCCTCTAACGTTGCCAGAGCAGTATCCGTATTACTGGAATCCGTCTGCAAGGACTTCACTCTGTCTTTCAGATTGGTCAGTTGCTTGTCTTTATCCCTAAGTTGTTCTTGCAAGTTTTCAATCTAAAAATAAAGATCACCATTTTAATGCATATTTGATAACAATCCAGGGCCAAAATTCCTAAAGTGGATCTGTTGAAAAAAAAAAAAAAGAAAGAAAGAAAACAGACATGAGATTATGGAGATTATCAGCATTACAGGGTTGTACTTTGATTTAGACTCAGGGTCATTTTGATGATTCATTCTTCCATTTAATTCAACATGGTATTTAAATGGTGACACAGATGAGCAGCATACCTCCATACAAATGTAAGTCCTTCTGACACATACATAAGCACTATTATCTCATATATTTATATCCCATTTGCCAGCCTTTTAAGTCTCAAGTCCATAGACCTAACCTTGGTACAGTGGACCAAAGAAATGTTACACAGGATTAATTTGCCGATTGAATAGACATTTACTGGATGCCTATTCTGCACCAAGCACTGTATCAATATATGGCAGAATCCATGTAGTCATTCACTCAGTCCTTTATTCAGTATTAAACTTTGTGATATGCCAATGTTGTCAAGTGGCTGTTTCAACGTAACCAAGTATGAAAAGCCAAGTAGGTTATCACCAGCAGACTGTTAATGGGAAGAACTTGTGATATAAGTCAAATGTAACAAGTACTAAACACTCCATTTGGCAACTAAGTCATGTGCTGGCAACCAACCAGCCACTTTTATCCACTATCTGCAGCCTGAAATAAACACACCAAACAGTCGATTATAACGCCTGCCCAGGAGCAGCAGCAAGGACCTTCCCCTGGGCATTGCAAACATTATCATTCATGTTTTTATTCTCTGCTTTCAAACCATGTATTTCTTATCTAAGGATTTAAAAAAGGCCCACTATACAAACAATTTATTCATATTAAGGGTTTTAAAATGACAAGGAAAAAAAGCAGTACAACTTTAAGATAAGTCCATTCAAAATATTTGTATTCTGCACCCAGCTTTCTCAGGGAACCATTCCAAATGCATGTTTCACAACGTATGACTCAAACAAATTTTTTGATTAATTGATTCCTTTAGCATGAATCTGGAATGGCAATTCAAATAATGATAGTAATAGCAGTAGTAATAAGGAGGAGGAGACAATGACAATGACAATGGAAATAGCAGCACTAACAGCATCAAAAACAGCTCCAAATGCAAAGACAATGACTGCTGACCTTCAATCTGGAGCACGTGGCCTTGGCTAATTTTTCCAATGGTTACTTACGATGGACGTGAACTAACAGAGATGGATTTTTTTTTTGTCTTCCCTCCTTCCTTTCTTCCTGTCTTCCCTCTTCCCTCCCTCCCTTCCTTCCTTCCTTTCTTCATTTTTCTTCTGCCTTGAGACAGACATCTTGGAAACTCAGGTTTAGGTCAAATAATTAACGTTTTCCTTTATTGAGATGCAGTAGGCTCCTACTCAGCTGTCACTGTTAGGATTCACTGCCCCTCCATGGAAAACACAGCAACTCAAAAGGTATAATTATCTCCAGTCAAAACAAAGGCTTCCTCCATCTCAGACAAGTGTTCACACAGTTACACAACACCATAAGCAAAAATATGTGCAAGTAAGACTATGGATAGTCATGTGTCAGAATGATAGCTATATGGAAGAAGACAGCAGCTGAGAGGACTGACTCTTACAGAGAATTCATGTTACTACTTTGAGTACACCCATGGATATATTTGTGTACATATGTATATGCAAATACGTGGTGGTTCTGAGCAAACTGATTGGACCCACCCACTCACCATGGGAGACAGTGCCCTGGATAGGGAGAGGGGACTTTCTCTCAGGGTATCAACCCTGGGGCAGTGGTAGGCACTGATTTCAAGGGACTTTGTCCACTGGAAATAGAGGGTACAAAGGACTTGGTGCACTGAATGAATGAATAAATTTTAAAAACTGGCTATGAGCTTATATAATACTCCCTGGGCCCTCCCCCCAAAACCTGGAAGACTAAGGAGGTTGAGGGTCAGGGGTTCAACAGGCACACAGGTAGAGGCTGAGAACTGGAGAAATGAAGGCTGGTGAGACTGGGACATGCGGGTAGCATATCTATTTACCTTACGTCTAAGAACCCAGAAGAGTCAATGACAGCAGGCAAGATTGACTAACTGATCTGGAAAGACACACTTATTGAGCTAGGGATGCACCACTTTAAGAAATACCACATAAAGATTGTAAGAATTATTCCTAAGAGAGAAAAATAAGGTGCAGAACAGTGTGAGGAATATAGACTCTTACATAAATAAACATAAATAAATCTGTAAATAGATAAACATGTCTGGGAAAAAATCATGAGAAATTTTAAACTTTGGGGGAAAGGGTCTAGGAGGCAGGAGGAAGAAGAGAGCTTTTGGTTTCCACTTTTGTACATTTGTATAGCTTTCTAACTGTGTGGGTTTAATTATTTTTCTAAATGTCAACCAGGGTTATCTAGCTGGTAAAATTATGGGCAGTTTTTAGTTTATATTTGTATAGAAAAATAACATATGCACGAGTCAAAAATAAATAATTTTATAAATAACTCAAATGCCTACTTAAAACTAGATTGTCCAAGTTGCCAGTAATTATAGATTGTTGGTGTATTTAATCCATGGCCTATTATGCAAGCACAGTATTTAAAACCAAGTTTGCATACCATTGCTAACTAAATGGAAATAGTAGAATCTTCAGGAAAAAAAAAATCCACCAGAATGAAAAATAATATGGCACTAATTTTGTAAAAGGAAAAAAATTATTGCCTAGAACAAATATATATATATAAAAGGAACCCACTAAAATGTTTTATTTGGCAATGGTGACTAATGATTTTACTTTTCTTCTTCATGCTTTTCTGCATCTGCCAACTTGTTTTTGTTCAACATAAACAGAATAAAAAGATATTTTAAAAGCAACTACAAAATATCAGACTGGTTAAGTGAGTTTTAAACAATCACTTTTTGCTTTTCAAAGAGACTCTTTACTGGATAAAATGTTCCTTTGTTACTCCAAAGAAGATTAAATTGTTAAAATTTAAATTTAGGAGTCTGGGGGAAATGTAGAATTCTGTATCTTAAAAAAAATACTGCACAGTTTTCTCACATTCACAAATTGTTATGACATTTATAAAAAATGTTTGGAGCCTCTAGCCTTTTTCTTCAAAGGGCAAGGTTGAACAAGGTTCAAAAAACAGAAATTGAAAAATAAGCAAATTGAAAACAAGTGTTGGGATGGGGAGGCTTGGGGGCAGAAAGCGAGGGTTATGTGAGAAATTTCACATGTTGCAAAAATGGACTCCGCCTTAACAACACAAATAACTCACTGGTCGCTGTGACTTGACCAAGTAAAAGACGGGCCTGAGAACAAGAGGGCTGGAGAGAAGCCCTGTCCTTGCCTTCAAAATGAATTGCCTTTCAGTCATGGCTGGGCAGACCGAGAAGGAGCCAGTACTGCTGAAACAATAGCTGCACCTTCCAGACCAGGGCCCTAGAGAAGGTTCAAGGGTTGGGAGAGCTCAGGCTGTGGAGCTTGCCATGCAGCCCTAATCCTAATGGCTTTAAACTGATTTCTGAAGCTCTGCCCAAGAGCTAATGGGGTCTCAACTCCAGGGCTGCCAAACCAGAGGAGAGCCCAGAGGAGGGCCAATGCCCAGTGGGAGGAGGGCCAATGCCCACAGGACCTAAAACATGTTTAGGTGTCTTTATGGTTTTAAAATATCACCCAAAGACATTTTTCACACAAGTACAGTTCCCAGCACAAAAGTGGTCACTGACTAAATAGCGACAGCCTTCTTGACTGCCCCTTTGCTATATAACTTCCTTTCTTAGAGCCCCTCATTGCCCTCTAAATAAAGCCCCAAATCCTCAATAGCCTGCATGCGGCCCTCCAAGGGATGGTCCATGCCATCTTCTACCATCCCCCAGGCAAGCTCTTGTCCTGCTAAACCACTCCTGCAACCTCCCAGAACTAGGCTTTCATTAAACCCTCCCCATCTCTGCCTATCCATTTCCTCTTCTTGGAACACTCTTCCCACTTCAACTTTTCACTGTTCAAGTCCTACTCAAACCTTTAATATCAGCACACTCCTTGCCTCCTCCAGGACCCCTTCCTTCTCTGACCCCCTGAAACCAAGTTAAGGTTCATAATCTGTACTTTTCACATACTATTTAAATATCCTCTTATTCTATCTCTACAACTTGGCTATGAACTCAATTAAGACAAGAGCTCTGGCATAATCACTGTTGTATATCTGGCCACAGTACCCAACTGTGTTGGCAATACCACATATTAACTTATTGAATGAACGAAAGGAAGGAAAGAAAGAACCCTAAAGACAGAGTCTGTGTAAAAGGAAGAGGCCAGCGTAGGTGATGGCTGAGTCACTTCGGCTCTGGGATTCTATAAAGAGGTAAAAAGTAATGGAGAAGGTCTACATACAGTCTAAAACACAGGACCTAAAACATGCTTAGATGTCTTTATAGTTTCAGATATTACCAAAGGTATTCTTCTGGTTGTTTTCATCCTAGAACTGTAAAATTCTGTTACTAATAAAGTTTCTTTTCTCCATAAGACCTATCTCTGGAATTTGTGTTTGTGTTATGCACACCTAGGGTATCCGTTAAAATTACTGGCTAAAGCAACAGAAACAACTGAGTCTAATTTAAGCAGAAAAACAAAGGAATTCAAAAACTGTCAGAAAGGAGAACCAGGGTCAGGGAAGATAGCCTGGAACAATGCCCAAAGTTTTGATGCAACTGGCCTAGTTCAGACACTATTGTCCCAACTGCTGAATATGAGACCCTTAGGCTTACAGAACAGACCCGGCTACAACAGACCACTGGATATAACCACTAGCCCTGCAGGCACATGGGGCCTTCACTTTGTATTCACTGCAGCAAAGAGTCTCTCACATTCCCAACATCCCAACGACTTTGGGCAGGTACACTGAATGAACAGAGCCAAGGGAAGGCAGAGAAACCAAGTGTTGGCATTTTCACCAACTATAGTGAGATGCCCTTCATAAAATCAGAAGAAAGTTCAGCATCTAGGTGGCCAAAAATATAACTCATGTCTACAGCACCCAGAGAGAACTCTGTTGTTAGTTTATGAACAAACAAACTGTACTATTCTGGAATAGTTACTCAGAAATTTCTCAAGTTCCTATAAGCCTACAAAGTTAAGGTTTAACTCAGACACTTCTCCAGATATGGCCCATACAATTCCTTGTTACCAGTCTGACAATTACAGAAATCGAGAGAGTATGTGTAAATACCCCAATATTCAAGAACACAATCCATAGATTTGTCACTATGAGCAATGCATAGGCAAGTTTGGGTGTTATTGAACTCACATGTTGCATATGACTGGAACCACACACTGATCACGTGCATAACAGAACCACGTATTTTTCCATGGCATATTGAATTTTTTTTTAAAGAAAAAGGTTGTTTGGGAAGCATAAAAGTATAGGTCTGTTAATCTTCTACACTCCTTCAGAGAGACCTTTTGCAGAATGCCAAGGATGCTTCACTGAGTGAAAAAGGTGAAGCCGATTGACAGTAAAATGCTTGCTAAAAAAAAAAAAAAGATTTAAATCAACTCATTGTATTAATTTTCTAACTTGTATTAATTTTCTTTTTTATATATAATATATATTTTTTATTTTAAAGTTGTGGGGTACAGTTAAGGGTTAGGTATATAAATATTCATTGTGCAGGTACCCTTGTTGATGAGTTGTGCCCCCCTTTCCCCCAGACAGATGTTGACGACCATTAATCCCACCTCCCTTTCTCTCCCTGTCCCCTCCCCCCATAGCTTCCCGCCACTGTGAATCCTTTTCTTATGGTATTACAGAAGTTGTTCAAGGTCCACTTATGAGTGAGAACATGTGATGCTCAGATCTTTGTTTCTGTGAGAGATCACTGAGTACTATAAACTCTAATTCCATCCAGGTTGCTGCAAAATTCATGATTTTGTTGTTTTTTATGGCTGCATAATATTCCATTGTGTATATGTACCACATTTTTTTAATCTAGTCCTCTTTTGATGGACAGCATGGTTGGTTCCATGATCTTGCTATTATGAACAATGCTGCAAACATACGTGTGCAGGTATCTTTTTATAGAGTGATTTGAGTTCTTCAGGGTATATTCCCAGTAGGGAGATTGTGGGGTCATATGGAAGGTCGATTTTTAGAGCCTTTAGGAATCGCCACACTGATTTCCACAGAGACTGTACTAGTTTACACTCCCACCAACAGGTGTAGAAGTGTTCCCTTTTCACCATATCCTCTCCAGCATCTGTTATTTCTTGAGTTATTGATAATGGCCATTCTGACTGGAGTTAGGTGGTATCTCATTGTAGTTTTAATTTGTATCTCCTTGATGACTAGTGAGGTTGAACATTTCTTCATATATCTGTTGGCCACTTGTATGTCTTCTTTTGAGAAGTGTCTGTTCGTATCTTTTGCCCAATTTTGCCAATGGGGTTGTTTGTTTTTTTCTTTTCAGCACGTTTGTAGATCCTTGATGTTAGGCCTTTGTCAGACATGGAGTTGGCAAATACTTTTTCCCAGTCTGTGGGCTGTCTCCCTGCTCTCTTGATGGTTTCTTTGGCTTTGCAGAAGCTTGTCAGTTTAATGAGGTCCCACTTGTCTATCTTA
>CAUYQG010181529.1:0-19937 GCA_963574415.1 Tarsius wallacei
TTGGTAGGCCATTGCAAGCATTTTTAAAAAGAAACTATACAAGGGATTGAAGATGAATGGAAATAAATGTACACTGGGCCACAGATAGTAAGGCATTATATGTTGGTTCCAGTTATAAGCATACGTATGTTTGTATGAGCCAAGATGTCAAATACATTTTTATAAATTCTAGTCCAAAAATACTGAAAAAAAAGTAGTCTACAAGAGCTAGAAAAAGTCTCTGCCTTTAGTATAAAATAATGTATTTATTATATTCTTCAGTAATAGGAAAAGTTTACAAATTTTTTGGCATATACACACACACACAATAAATTACATCTAAAGATATGTATTCCATGAAATATCTATAAAACACATTCCTGAAATTAAAAATTTTCATGTGCTTACTAATTTCATTCAAACTTTCCTATACTTGAAGTTAAATGCAGAAGATATAAAAGAAAGCATCTAGGAAACAATCCATTTCTATGCTTTGGTCTTTATCATCATCAAAGCCCAAAAGTGTGCTTTACAAGTGGAAAAAATACTGACATACATATTGTCCTTTGGCTTAGTCAGTTCAGGCTGTTATAACAGAATACCATACAGACTACGTGGCTTAAAAAACAAACTTATTTCTCACAGTTCTGGAGGTTGGGAAGTTCAAGATTAAGGAATCCGAAGACTCAATGTTTGAGGAAGGGCCTCTTCCTGGTTGGAAGACAGCCCTCCATCCTCACCCATCTCCTCATGATGGGGAGAGAGAGCAAGAGATCTCTCTCGTCTCTGTTACTATAAAGGCACTGATCCCACCATTGGGGCTGCATCCTCACAACCTCATCTAAACTTAATTACTTTCCAAAGGCCCAACTTCCAGATAATATTACACTGGGGAATAGAGTCTCAACATATAAATTTGGGGAGGACACGGTAAGTCCATAGTATCCCTTTTGTGAAGAGTTTCATCCACTTCAACTTGTTACATTCATTTGCTAAATATTTATTATAATAGTACATCTGAAGATAATTCTGGGGAAATTTCTTCTTTCGCACATATGAAATGGATATTTTGATGCTTCACACACAAAACCGTAAATCTTCATGTTACCCAAACAGATGTCTTCTTCTACTGGATAGTGTATTAAACAGTCAAGGAAGTGTTTCCCAAGTGTTCCAACGTAATGTTTCTGATGCTTTATGTAGTCATTTCCAATCAAAGACAGTTCAAAAAACTAAAAATAAGTAAAGAGGCCGAATGAAACAAGCCAGACCACCTACCTACCACCCACCACTCACCAAAATTACAGTCTACATGAAATTACAATCTACATTTAGAAAATCAACGCTGATCACTTTGCAGATCAGTTGTTGCCTGGAACAGGGGATGGTGAGGGGAAGGCAGTCAGGAAGTAAAGACCCGAGGATTTGATGTCCTGAAAATATAATCATAATCATATTTAAGAGTACCTGGTTAATATAAAGGACCTCAGTGGGTATCATTAGAATTTTTTAAAAGCACACATAGGTAAGTAGTATTTTTAAACATTCTAAGTGGCACATTTAACCAACACATGGGATATTCTGACTTTTAAAACACATCATCATAGAACTGATAAAACCATCATTACCTGGGAAGAATCCATGTTACAATATCAAATCGCCAGGAAGATCTTCTAACCAACTGCATATGTCAACCCCCACCTAAGAGATACATGGGGATCACTATTACTTATCTAGGCAGAAAAATATATGTATATATGCAAGTGCATGTTTAGATCAAGTTCTTTTTTCAATGTGGAAAATTCACTGCTCTTAGACAGAAAAGACATCTCTTAGATGTATGTCCAGGACTGCTTCAAAGCACGTAGCTGCTAATAGAAGGAAATTCCACCTGCTAAACCTGTTCTCCAATGATAAGACCAAAAGAGCTTCTCCAGTTTTAGACTATTCTGTGAACCACTGACAAAGATTCTTTGCTTGACTGAACTTTCCTCAGGCTTCCGTATCTTTTGCTAGGCCCATCTGTGCACTTCCTCATACAACCCAGTTTTACAAAGAACCCTGCTATGTTAGTTTAGCAAGAACTCCCCCATTCCTAGGTGTCTGATCACCTTGAATACCTGAACAGGTTTTTCATCCTCTCTCATCCCCCAAGTGACATCTGATCGCTCCTGGCTGTTTTCAGCAAGAAACCTATTGGGTGAGTTTAGCCAAAATCTTCCTTACCCCAGTGTTTCCTCTTAGTAATTTCCCGTCCACATTGATCCCACATTGACCTCCACATTGATCTTTAGCTCTGAGTTCCCACTTGTCCCTGCTGTATTTGGTGTTGAGCCCAATGCCTCTCCCCCACTGCAAGATGCCGCTGGAGGTCCCTGTACCTGTCATGATGGTTCTGAAGACGGTTTTCCTTACCATGCTTTAAAAAGTATCACTGAATATGTAAATATATATTTTTAACAGCACACAGGTGCTATTCTACAACATGTTTCGGTTCAGATTTATGAACTCACTTGAGCAGCCGTGACATCCCGCCGTGGATAGAGGCGCTGGGGGTCTCCTGAGGACTGCAGCCTTTCAAGTCTGGAGAAGAAGCTTCAGCAGCCACCAGAAGCCAGGTCCTCCGAACACCTCCTGATATGAGCCAGGTCCTCCTTCACACACAGATCGAGCTCAGTCACCTGATGAAGAACTGCACAGGAGAGAGAGAATCCAGCAATCACTACGCTTTATTGGAGTGACTGTGTGCCTGGCACCATGCTGAGCACTGGGTCAGTGACCAATGACACTGATACAATGGGGTAGTGGCCATAACAACGGAAGGTACAATGGGCTTCCCACCAGGGTCCTTTCTTCTCCTTCCCTACCTACCCCTTAACAACACATCTGAAAAAGGGTAAGAAGTGGCCTGAATTCATGCAGGCATCCCTGGTCCCGCAACAACCCCAGGGCGCTGGGCTTGCATCCGTATTACCACAATCCTGGTTCCAGCCATCGGGTGGGCGGGCATTCTTGTCCCCATTTTAGAGGAGGGAGCTGGCTCAGACAGAGCCGCCACCTGTGTCATCCTGCCGCGCCGGCCTTTCCATGGACAGTAGCCCCGGGACACGCTGCAGCAGGACACCACACCCCCTGGGGCCGGGCGGGTGCCACCTCTCTCCCCCTCACGGGACAGTCGGGGCAACTTGTCCCAAAGCGGGAACGAGGCGACTTGGATCCGGGATCTCTTCATGTCCCCACGCCCCAGGGCGGTCCGGCCCCCACCACCGCGCACCCGCACCCTCAGCTCCATCCAAACACCCGAAGACGCGACCCGGCTCCTCCGGCCAGGCCGTGTTGGCGTCCGGGAAAAGTCGTCACAGGCGCCAGGATGACGTCAGCTCCCTACGGGAGCCGCGAAGCTCAGGCTGGTCCTCCGCACAACACGGTGTCATTTTGCCTTTTGCAGAAAGTCGTTCACTTTCGCCCCTCAGACCGGCCCCTGAGAAGGCGTGCTACTGAGAGGAAGCAGAGGGAGCGCAGTCTCGTGTCGGGAAACACAGCCTACCGAGCCTGCCCGCCTCAAGAACTGCAAGGGTCGTGAACCTCTCGCGGCGGTTCCTCCAAGGGCTTCCCAGGGAGTGGCCGTGGGACCCAGCAGTGCCGCTCCTGGGTCCACGCCCAAGAAAAATGAAAACATAGATCTTCATAAAAACACGAAGCATGAACGTAGGTAGCACTTTCTTCCAAATAGCCAGCAACTGGAGACAGCCCAAGTGCTCGTCAAAAGTTGAGTGGATAAAAAACGTGTTATGTCCACACAAAAGAACACTTTCCGCCGTGGGAAGGAACCAAGTTCTGACACGTGCTGCATCCTGGGTGCGCCTTGAATAAGCTATGCTAGGCGAAAGAAAGCAGACTCAACAGACGAAATATTGTATGATTCCATTGATAATGTGAATCTCTAGGAATATGCAAGTGTCTAGAGACAGAGGAGACGCATCTGTGACTCCCCGGGGCTGGGCTAGGAGCAGGGATTAGCGGCGCTGAAGCACTATGAAACCTTTTCTGGTGGTAGAAATGTCTAAAACTCGATTCTGGTGATGGTGGCACAACTTTACACAGCTACCGAACATCGTCAGATTGTATGCTTAAAATGTATTCATTTTATTGTCTGCAAATTATATTGCAAGGAAGCTGTTTGAAAGTACGGTTTAGGCTTGGCTTGGCCGCCTTCCGTACCGCTGTAATTACCAAACTTTTTCATACAAAGACCTTGGTGCATGTGTTTGCGTGTATATACAACTGTAGATGTACACAGCCCTGCTGACTGTGTGTCCTGTGTAGTTCCAAGCAACGGCAGTCCCCTCACTCATGCTACCTCGGGTTGCACTTTGTGCAAAATTCAATTTACGTCTGATCACTTCCGCATCTTCCAGCTGTGGCAGTAGCTTGAGCGTGTGTCCAGAACCCAGCCCAGGGCCTTCCTTCAGTGACAGGATGTCGGCATGAGTCCTTTCTTCACGCCTCTGCGGCCCTTCTCACGTGACTCCACTTGAGGAGGCTAAGGCTCTGCCTCTCCGGGTGTCAGTATGGCAGTACTTAAGAAGGACTACATGAGTTCCTTCCTGCACTAGGTACCAACAGTTTCTCTTTCAGAAGATTTTCTTCAGGACATGGTGAAAGATGTTGTTAAGGGTCTGATTACAAGGACCTCCGTCCTGACAATTCCCATCCTTCACTCGTGGGTCTGAATTTAGGAAGGGAGACCAAATTGGATGCAAAGCTCTGAAGGGGCCGAAGCGAGCAGAGGGAAGTGCAGTTGTCAACACATCCCCACACAGCGATACACACACACATCGGCACACACTCACGTGCCACCCATGTTCTATTATCACAGTTCTAGAATTCTCCTAAGACAGTTTCTTGGGCTCTTAAGGGGACACAGTGCACTCGCCAGTGCAAATAGCCATGTAATCTCTGCCCTGAACTGTGCCTTTCAGCAGTGCCCAAACTCTGAAAAGATGCCATTTGGTGCCTATCAGATTAGCAGTGACTCTCATTACTTCTAAAGTGTGAAGGTAGAGGTATCATTACTAATGGTATTTGTAATTCATTACATTAATATAAGGTTTTATAGTTTCCACGGTCTTGAAAGGACATTTCAGGAACCATTTGTAAAGAAATGTCTACAAATATACTTGCATATATACTATATGGGCAGGATGTTAAGTATATTATTGTTTGTAACAGGAAAAGATGGTAAAGTAACTAAGTTTTCGTCATTGGGGTACTAATAAAATAGGTTTGGGGGCACCCAAATGATGAAACACCCTGTTGATGAAAAAAATACTATTTTTTAAAAATGTAGAATGTTGTTATGAAAATGCATTTGTATGTAAGGACGGTGATAATGAGGGCAAAGGCACATCACAAGGATCATCAGGTGGCCAGGATCCATACTTAGATATATAGGTCTGTAGCTATTTATCTAGTCTTCAAAAAGAAATAAAAATAGAAATAATAACTTTGTGCTTCTGACATAGAACTTTTTCTCCAGCATAGTAAGAGGCTGCACTTTCTGTCATGCTGGTGACCGTATTCCCGGACCCCGGTGATGCGTCCGTTTCCACCCTGACTTCCAAAAAGCTCTGTAGGGTCGGCTTGGGCCACAACCCCTCCCTCCCTTTTTCCTGCTCAGCGATATTTGAGCGGAAATGTAGCGGGAAAAATAGAGAGATCGTGACACCCAGACTATTATAGGAAGTGGCACTTTATTACGCTGGCCATCCCAGCGGGCCCGAGGGTCTAATGCGTCCAAGTCGAGCGCCCCCAGAACAGGAGAAGAGTGGTCTTATACCCTTGTTTAGGTGAGGGAGGGGGTCGTGTTGAGTGATTACATACTTCCTTTGGTATTTTATAAAGTTGTACTCAGCAAAATCAGATTTTTCAGAGAACAAATGGTTTCTCGGGAACTGCCGGGTTGTAAACCGTCAACTTCAGAACAGGGGTTTGGGTAAGTCTGTGAATTAGTTACTCTTTTTGCATTTCCATTGAATGGCCAGTCTTTGGGCCATTTGGCCTTTCCTAAACAAAACCTGCCTGGCGCCTGGCCGGCCGGGTGGGTCTTTTAAAGTTGCAACTTGCCTTTCAAAAGGAAATACCTCTGCTAACAACCCCCTTCCTGTCGCTGGGCTAGTGGGAGACATTCAGTCAGCCCAGGTGAGGCCAACTGCTGATCCCAAATCAGCTACATGTGTTTCTGTGTTTATTCTTTCAATCATACAAGAAATATATTGGAGCATCTGCCGCATCCTGCCACAGTATTCGAGGATTCTGTCACATGGGAGCACAAATGTGCCACCACCATCAAACCACTACAATAAAGTGTTTGCAGTTAGCTCAAAAAATACGATACCTCCCTTAAAACCCAGCTTCTGAATCTCTGTACAGAATGATTCTAATTCTGTCTAGGAAAAACAAACAAACAAAAAAGCTGGGTGTAAAAAGAGACATAAAATCGTATGCTTTGGGGCATCCATAGGATGAAACTCTAGTACTCTAGCATGCCTTGGCTGTTGCTGTAAAGCAGGATTAAGGCAGCACAGGACAGGCGGGTGGTGCCTGAGAGAGGATGAGGGCGCTGGAGCAGGGTCTAGTCAGCTGTTTCCAGGGTGTCCTGGAGAGGGGATGACTGGAAGGGGGTGGGAGAAGGTCTGGGAAGCCTGGACAGAGGTGGGGTAAGGGGGGCGAACACCCTGCTCTCTGAGAAGGACCTCTCTGCAGTGTAGGCCTCAACCTACACTGAGGAGGGAAGAGAGAATTCAATGACTACGACATAAACTTGGGGTGCACAGCAAAAGGAACTGCCTTGATATACACATGATTCCCCTGCCCCGAAAACTGGTATCATAATAAACAAAGAGTTTCACAAAATTTTACTCTCTGCATACTCTACTCAAAAAAAGAAAAAAAGAAGACTGGGCGCAGTGGCTCAAGCCTGTAATCCCAGCACTTTGGGAGGCCGAGGCGAGAGGATTGCCTGAGCTCAGGGGTTCGAGTCCAGCCTGCTCTACTTGGCGAGACCTTGTCTCTACAATAAATCAAAAAATAAGCCAGGCGCGGTAGCGCATGCCTGTAGTTCCAACTACTTGTAGGGCTGGGGTGGAAGGATCGTCTGAGCCCAGCATGTGGAGGCTGCGGTGGCCGTTGGTGTTCCACTGCACTCCAACCTGGGTGACAGAGTGATACTCCAACTCTAAAAAAAAAAAAAAAAAAAAATGTCCCGGTGGGTGCAGTGCACATGTTCACCTACATGTACAGTCTTCTCCAAAAGTACAATCAATCACAATCCTCAGCTTCTTTTACACCTGCCTTTTCCACTTTATAAAAAATGTCCAGGTGTTTTTGCAGACAGGGTCTTGATACGTGCCCAGACTGGTCTCAAATTCCTGGTCTCCAGTAATCCTTAGCTTCCCAAAGAGCTGGGGTTACAGGCATGTACCACCATGCTCAGCACATTTTCAGTATTTTTTAATAATTGCATCTCATTCGTCCTTCTGGTTTGGGTATGTTTGACAAGTTTATTGTTCATGTATATTTTCATGTGAATTTTCTGTTGACATTGTCAGCATCGTTGCTAGTGTGCTTCACAAATCAAGGATACCAACTCTATATATGATGTACAATTTACAAATATTTCTGAACAGTTTTCAGACAATTCTCAGAGCTCTTTATTACGATAGAAACTTATTTTCAAAATATTGAATACCCCTTTTGGAACCTTTTTTTTTTTTTTAAATTCAGTCTCACTCTGTTGCCCAGACTGAAGTGGCTCACTGCCACCTTGATCTTCTGGGTTCAGGTGATCCTTCCACTTCAGCCTCCCGAGTACCTAAGACTACAGGCTCACGTCTGGCTATGTTTTTTTAACTTTTTTTTGAGATGAGGTCTCACTATGTTTCCCAGGCTGGAACTCCTGGCCTCAAGCAATCCTCATGCCTCAGCCTCCCAAAGTGCTGGGGTTACAGGCATGAGCCACTGCCTCCCTTTTTGTAACTTCTAAGGGCATGCCCCAGGGATAGTAGATCATTCAGAGCCCAGAAGGCATGAAAACATAATGGACAATAACACTTTAGATCAATTCAAAGGTAGCCACTGATAGGAATTTCACCAATGTCATGTTCATTACCCAGAGGGGCTTGGAGTGGCGTCTGTGGGGCCACAATGGCAGGGGAGTGTGATGTGACCATTTCAGTTTTTATAAAATGAAAACTAGCAAGTACTTCTGACTATTTAGGATGCCCTGAGCACTGGCTGAATCAATACAAAACCATACAGTACAGAAGGAATGTTACCCATTTTGTCTCTTTTAATATAAGTTACTGGCATTAAGGTCATCATAGCTGTGAAAAAATATAGACTAATGTTGAATCACAATCAGTGACGCTGTGTGTTTGTGTTTGTTTGTGTGTGTAATTTTTGTGGGCCACCATAACAAATTGTCATGATCTATTTAGCATCAGACACTTACCCCCTCATGATTTAGTAATACAAAACAAATGCTGGAAATATGAAACCAAGGTATAAGTAGGGCCAAGCTCCCTCTGAAAGCTCTAGGGAAGAGTTCTTCCTTAGCTATCGCAGATCCTGATGGTCCTGGCTTTACCTGATTTGTGGTAATGAAACTTCAGTCTCTGCCTCCATCTTCACATGGATCTTTCCTGGGTTTGTCAAATCTCCCTCTGCTTTCTGCTATAAGGGCACTAATCACTGGATTCGGGGACTTCCCTAAACCCAGGATCATTGTATCTTGCAATCCTAAATTAATTATATATGCATACATCCTATGCCCCAATAAGGCTTTTGAGGGTTGGGATTAGGATATATTTTGGGGAACACACAATGCGACCCACTGCAGTGAATCAAGCAAGTAACAGAGCTACATGTAAGATGACTTATATTTTGTATATAAATATATAAGTGTATGCACACATGCATGCGTGTGTGTGTATGTGTGTGAGTGTGTGTGTATAAATATCTGCATGAGAAAATTTCCGAAAAATATAATGCAGGTGCAGTCATTATAAAAATTTGGGGGATTGTTATTCTCTCTTGTTTTGTTTGTCATCTATTTTTACCTCTAATAAGAAGTTATTACTTTCACAATGATACAAAAAGTTCAAATGTCGGGAACATAAGCATTCTCTGCCCCAAGCACAGGAAAGCCATTCCCTATCATGGGAACATCCCGGAGACACAGGAAGGGAGACAAGATGCTGGGGAACCCCTTTCCATGGTATTACGGGACATATTTCTGCCAATGAAAAGCCAATGACTCAGATTGTTATCAACATTTAAAATTTCCGCCTAGTAAACTGTGAAAAAACATGGAGCCTAAATTTGTGTATTGTGCTGCGCCTGCTGAACGGTAAGGTTGGTCTGCTCATATGCGAGGCTGTGGCACACACTGGTTAGATGTAGCGATCCGGGAGCCACACAGCCTGTGTTCAGACCTAAGCCTTGCCACTTGCTGGTCCTGCCCTCACTGTGCCTCAGTTCTCTAATGTTTAAAGTCAGGGAACATGCTGGGTGCAGTGGCTCAGCCTGTAACCCCAGCACTTTGGGAGGCCGAGGCAAGAGGATTGCCTGAGCCCAGGGGTTCAAGACCAGCCTGGGCAACTTGGCGAGACCTCGTCTCTACAATGAATCACAAAACTAGCCGGGAATTGTGGTGTGCGTCTATAGTTCCAGCTGCTTGGAAGGATGAGGTGGATGGATCACCTAAGCCCACCAGGTCGAGGCAGCGGTGGCCATCAGCGTGCCACTACACTCCAGCCTGGGTGACAAGAGTGAGACTTCAACTCAAAGTAGATAAATAAATAAATAGGTAAAGTCAGGGAACAATAGCTCCTCCTCACAGGTTGTGGGGAGGGGTAAAGGAGGATGTACAGGTTGAGCACTTACAAAAGTGGCAGGCAGTTAAAAAGTCAAGAATAAATATTGACCTTTTTATTATGATCATCATACCCAAATTGACCGTTAGCGTTGGTCTTTTCATTTGTGTTATTATATCGCTTTATATAGAAAGCACGAATCTTATGTGTGTCAAAATCAAAAGCTGTTTGCAAGGCTGTAAGTAGAATATCAACTCAGCGCTCATCTTAAATATACATTGTTGAAATCAAATAAAATAGACAAATCTGTAAATTTACAATATCTCATTTGGGAAACATGAATTGCAATTTGGGGTATACACACAGATGGGGTGGTCTTTGGTATGTCTGAAAAACAAACAGAAGGTTGAGAGTTTTATGAGAAAGAGAAATGTTACATATTCTTTTGAAAGAAAGTTCCTTGGCACTAGAGATGTTTGGGGGAGCTGGCGAACTCTAATTGGTGAGTGACCGAGGTAGGTAAAACTAGTCTTAGAGATGGCTGATCATTTCAGCAGCTGTTAGGCAAAACTGGTCTTAGGGTCACAACTGGCCGTTTGAGCAGCTAGGCTAGTATCAAGTTTAATTATTATGGCAGATGCTATGTGCTTTGTGTGTTTTTGTCCCTTGGTTCCTCATCTCTGATTTATTTGAGTATGACAAGCATAACCCAATCTGTATGATTAACTTTCACATTTCCCCCTTTGGAACAAGGTCTTTTTCTGAAAGCATCACTGATCAACCATCTTGAAGTTAGGCTTAATTGTCTCTTGGTTCTGGAATGGACCTGTCCTGGTTGTCTCTGTCCATGTCGAGGGACAGATATTGAAGTCTATATCAATGACCCAGGTCAGAGACATAAACCCATGCAGGGTCAAGGTCAGGAAGCCTCTCTCTCTCTCTCTCTCCCTCTCTCTCTCTCTCTCTCTCTGTATTTCTGTCTCTCTCTCATGACAAATTCATACACACACACATATATGTGAAATGCATAAAGCATCTTCACCTACATACATATATTATTTTGGAAAATAGAGATCAAAATTTTTGAGCACTTGCTTTTCTTATCCAGCATGATGGACCAGAATATAAATGTGCATTTCTTTACTTATTTTAATTTGACATGTTTTTGAAAGTTTAATGTGTATGTATATTGATTTATGTGTAAATTGTTTAGTGATGCATTTGCCCATGAATCTATTCTTTACTAAGCGTTCTTTTCATATTATGGATATTACTATGGTTGCTAAGAAATTAATATCGAAGGAACCCCTAGAAAAAAACAATAACCATTCAAAATACCAAATAAAAGGAGAGAGCAAACAAAAAAGATGACCCAGTGAAAGATTTAGAAAAATTATATATGTAATTCATACCAATATTAAACAATAGAAGAGAACCAAGCCCCAATGACCAAATATATTGACCATATAAGAAATGCAAATGATTGTAACTTACCAATTCAAAGGTTTACAGACTTCCCATGATGTAAAATCTGAAACTATTTGCATTTAAGACACATATCTAAGACAAAGGCATTCAATTACGTTAATAAATCTAGAAATAAGCAAACATGTACCAGGCAATGCAGCTATATGGTACACGGCCTAAAGAAATGAAAAATAAATGCCCATTCAAAAAATATACATGAGAATGTCATAGCGCTATTATTCGTAATAATTCAAAAATTGAAAAATACATAAATCTCCACTCCAGATCAATATATTGTGTAATGCTATACATCAGTGAGAACGACAATCTGCAACTATAGACAGCAAAATGTAAATTACACACACATTATTTGATTGAAAAGAGCCAGACACAAAAGAGCACATGCTGTAGGGGTCCAAGAAATTGTCTTCCAACCTCCAAAAAGAGTTTTGGGAAGCAGAAACAAATCAACACTTCACTTGCTTTTTTTGAGTACTTAGTGTCTTCTTACATCACCCCCAGTTTAAGCATTTATCCTCTGAGCTTTTGAAAAGTGACTCACTACACATAGGAGAAAGGTTAATGTCATGTCTGAAGACAGAAAACTGGGTGCAAGACAGGAGACATACATGGGCCACAGTGCCAGCCTTCACCCATGAACTGTAGGTGACCTTGAGGATGTCACTGCATCTCATCTGTCTCTCTCATCAGTGGAGGTCAGGGCAGCTCTGCTACCCAACCAACGAAGTCTACAGCACAGGACAATACGATTCCATCAGGAAAAGTACTCTGAGTTCCTAAAAATGAATAGTATTCTCCTTGGAAGTCCAAGGAATTATCTTAATGACCAAGTTTGCCAATGGATAATGACTGTGATGATTATTACCTTTAAAAATAATTATTATTCTTTTATTCCTACAATTATTTCCTTTTTAGAAATAAATAGCATCTGGGACACGGCACAAAGGACACTGAAGTATAGTTTCCACCCAAACCAGGTGTTTCCCGTGACTGCTCTGTTGTACTCTAGTGTTCTCCCCTAGATGATCTATTTGAGGTATGAGTAGTTACTCATCATTTTGGTTCTTCTTTCTGGAGAGGGGGGGATCTGATGTCTCTAGACAGCCATCTTGCACCAGATTTTCCCCCATATTCCTAGGGTCAAATTTTAATTTTTCTAGTTAAATTTGAGCTAGAACTGGCTTAATTGTATAAGAATAACAACAGTATCTTTGAGCAACCTTGAACTAGTGACACGTCTTTTGTTTGCTGGTGTGGTTTGCTCGGTTAGCAAATGTGGACAGCGAAAATTTTGAGCACTTTCTCTTTTTTGGAGCATTTTCCTTTTGGCTTCTGCGAGGCATAAAAAGCATTTTTATGCTGGACTCAGATACTTTATATTACTTCTCTGAGCTCAAGATCTTGACCTGTTTGATCAGAGAGCCTAACTTTTATAAACAATTATCTACTTCTTTATCTTTTAGGTTATAAATTTTTCAATTAAGTGATTTTCATCGTACACAATTGTTTTCTAACGCACTTACATTTATATTTCTAAAATGTGTTTGGGGTTGGTTACTAGGGAACTGTCGTTATTTGAAAAGCCAATCATTTGAAGACTTCTTGCAGAAGTCTTTTGTGAATAAGGTTGCGGTGGCCTTGGTGCAAGGTGGTGGTTTTTGCAGTCTTTTGTGACGTATCTGTTATTTCATAGAAGCATGAGAACTTCATGGATTTCCCTGGCTCTGGGTATCAGGTTTTCTTTACATTAGTGACACCATTTCTATTATGACCGTTTTCACAATACTTAACCTTGCTCGGATACCTCCATATAAATTGGTAAACATAAAACTTTATATTATCACAACATATTCAGATCATATTATTGATGTATATTCTCAACAATACGGTATCAAATTTCTGTTTATCACTTGTTGTAAATAATGTGAATCCTTGCTAATATCATAGGCAACAAACCACCGCTCATCACTGTCTTCGTTATAAATCTTTTTGACTGCCCTCTAGAATTTCATCTTATGCATGTGACAGAACCAATTTTCACAACTCAGTGTTATTTAGAGTGTTCTTGTATTCCCTATTATCTACACAGTGTGGGTGCTATTTTTTCAGCCCATGAACTGCTAAAAGGCAGAGTTTAAGGCAGAGTTCACATGGCCAATGGCACTGGCGATTTGACCGCGTCCTCTCTGAGCCCAGCAAACTGTCTTAGGAAAATTCTGGTAATGGGAAAACAGGAGCCAGTCAATGTCTGAGTATGCATTTGTGTGTGTGTGTGTGTGTGTGTGTGTGTGTGTGCATGCGTGCACACACACACTGACAAACTCATTTCCCCCTGCTTCTCTCTTCCCCCTCATGGCTTAGTGTTTCATTTGGTCTCTCTTCCTAAATTCAGGCCCAGAGATGAAGGATGGGAAGTATCAGGAAGGCAGTCCTTATAACTAGATCCTTACCTACATCCTTCACTATGTTCCGTATGCATAAAGCAGTGGTTCTCAAACAGGGGCAATTGCACTCCCCTCCTTCAGGAACGTGTGGAAACATCTGCAGACACTTTGGTAGTCACAACTGGGGATACTACTGGAATCTCGTGAGCAGAGGCCAGAGATGCTACAAAACATCCCATAGTGTTTAGGACAGCACCGCAACCAAGAGCTTTTTAACCCCGAATGTCAATCGTGCTGAGGCTGAGGAAACCTGCTCTAGAACAGGGTAAATGTTACCATCCACTCCTATATGCGTGGCTTCAGGGCAGACCCCAGCTCTGAGAGTCCAAAAATCCTGGATGAGAATGGCCATGCTGTTTATTACGACTTAGGCATGTGTCCTTGGAAATTGTATTTAACCTTTATCAGCCTTAGTAGGGCATGTCTCAGAGGAGGATAGGGTTACCACCGGGAATACTGATATCTACTTAGAGAACTGCTGTAAGGATTCAGAGAAACAGTATGTAAAGTGCCTACCACAGCGCCTACCCAGTAGCAGGCCCTTCAAGCATTAGTTTCCATCCTCCTTCTCTTTCTAGGTTCTGCTTCTGAGTTGAGTATAACCTAAACTACATCACCCTAAGCAGCATAACTGTGTCCAAAAGTGCTTCTGGGCACACGAGAACAGGGGGGGAAATACAAACTCACACAGATTCACATTGTGTATAAAACTTGGTGCCTCTTTTGTGTTGGGGAGTTCTCCATTTTTCTCTTTGCCAAAGTCCCATATTTTGGGATAACATGTTCTAAACCCCATCCAAGCCACGGTAGGACTTTTCCTGATACAGGGATAGCCCTTGGCAAGAAAGTTACTTTCCGTGGACACACACAGCCAGGGATCCTTCAGCAGACGGCTGATAGATGTGCATTGCACTCCTTGGCCTTGGTGAGGGTCCCAGTACAGCAACTGCAGAGTGGATGAGTTTGTTCAATTCTGGGGTTCGTTCAAAGAAAGTCCACGTGCCAACAAATCGAAGTCATATTCTCTAGTATCACCTGTAAAAGAAACAAAGTATGTGTATTCCCCCTATCTTTTTGCCGTAATTCTCAGTTGGTTTAAAGCTCAGACGAGGAGTAGGAGGGCATTTTGGAAGCCACAAAAAAATCCAGCGTCAAGCAAGAGCATGGGAATAGTTTGGGGACTCCGGGGGACACAGAAAGGAATTCGGAGCTGTGGGCTATTGTAAGACCCACCCCTGAGGATAGAGCAGAGGAGGACCCCTGAAGGGCAGCTGACTACCAAGAGTATTCAGTCATTCATTCATTTTAAAGTTGTGGGGGGACAAGTCAGGATTGCGTACATAAGTGTTTCAGGTACAGGTGAAGTTTTGGGCCTCCCGTTGGAGCACACTCCGTCTGGATTAGGACCAGGCACCCTAACTGATGTTACGTGCCCCCACTCCCCTGGCGGTGGCCCACTACCTTCAAGCCCTTATTCGCAGTAATACGATAGGTGTTCAGGGTGCACTTATGAGTGAGAACATGTGCTACTCAGTTCTTTTTTCTGAGGGAGAGAGTTTTGACAGAGAGGACACGGGCTGTGAAAGCTGTTTCTGATTCCAAAGGCACAAATCGGGACACAGTGACGTGCGGAGGCACTGCCAGCGCGGAGGCGCAGCCTGAGCATCGCGGTTGCCGTAGAAACCTGACGTCATCGAGGCGACCGTGACGACTTTTCATAGAGACCAGCATGGCTTGGCGAGGAGGGCAGGGTCCCGTCCCCAGGGGCCTGGACCGAACTGAGGGTGCAGGTGCCGCGCGGTGGGAGCTGAGCCACCCTGGGGTGTGGGGACACGACGGGATCCCAGATCCACGTCGCCTCTCTCCCGCTTTGGGACGAGTTGCCCCGGCTGTCCCGAGAGGGAGCGAGAGGTGGGACTCTGGCCCCAGTCAGTGTGGTGTCCAGCTCCAGGGCGTCCTGGGGCTACTTTCCATGGAAAGGCCGGCGGGGAGGACGACCCCGGTGACGACTCTCTGAGCGTGGCTCCCCACTCTGTAAAACGGGGAAGAGAACGCCCTCCCACAGCACTGCTTTCCCTTCGGTGATGACCCAGGTGCAGACCCGTAGCCCTGTGGTTATAGCGGGATCAGCAATGCCTGTCTGAATTCAGGCTGTTAGCAGGAGAAGGGGTGCTCCTCCCTGTGAGACGGGTCGTCATCGGGTTTTTGTTTTCACGCTTGGGGTGAATTCCCAAACACACACACAGAGATGCAGGATAAGCAGTTGTGTTAAGCAAAGAACAGGACACTCTCAAGAGAGGAGAACGGGCAGAAACAGCCTTCCGAAAGCTGCTGCTCAACTTGGATGAATTTAGAGTCGGTCATACTCAGTGATCTATCACAGAAGCAAAGAACATAGTGGGGGGGGGGGCGGGAATTGGCAGTTGAGGGAAACTGCTAGGGGAGGGAGGGGCATACCTCTTCAACAAGGGTACCTGCACAATCAACGTTTGTATACCTAACCCTGAATTGCACCCCACATCTTCATTGAAAAAAAAAAAAAAAAGGAATGAGAGCCGCTGCTTCTGCGCCCAGCTATTGTTAACCTATAACTTTTATTCTTAGAATTACCGAGGAGTGGGTTTTTCCCGGAGATGGATGGTCTTAGGACTGGGTCTTTGTTACTCCTCCTTTAGGTCAGGCGGGGCTTTCAGATCTTACAGGGTCACACCAGTACTGTCATGGCTCAGGGGTATGATGGGAGTGGAAGGCTCCTCTAGGGTAATTTTTATGTTAATAGTATTATAATGAAGATTTATGGTTATCTTAGGCCAACCTTGACTATTGATGTCTGTAAGGGGTCTGTAAGCTAGTTCCTGCCTTGGTGGTCAGCTCTTGGCTCTCAACCACAAGCTTCCTGGATAGGCAGACTACAGTGCTGCAGGTGTATCCCATGAGCGCCTAACAGTTAAGTAGGTGTGAAATTTCCTACAGCTGGGCCGCTTGCTTGTATGCATGTTTCTGCACCATGTCTTGCTGGCATCGATGAGCTTGGACTTTTCCTACAGCCCTAAAGCTTTTCCTAGTCTAACCTGCCTACTCTGTGAAGGCCGCTTCTTACTCCTTTTCAAATGTGTTATTAGGGGATAAGAGGAGGTCAGGAGAAGAAAAGGCCCTGCTGAGAAATGCACTGTACCTTCTGTTGTTGTGATCACTACCCGATTGTATCAACGTCATTGGTCACTGACCCAGTGCCCAGCATGGTACCGGGCACGTAGTCACTCCAATAAAGCATAGTGATGACTGGATTCTCTCTCTCCCTGTGCAGTTCTGAGGATCCTGGACTGTGGCGGCTGCTGAAGCTTCTACTCCAGATTTGAAGGGCTGCAGTCACCAGGAGAGCTCCAGCACTTCTATCCTTAATGGTTTAAAACGCCTGCTCAAGTGAGTTCATAGATCTGAACAAAAACATGTTGTAAGATAGCACCTGTGAGCTGTTAAAAATATTCAGTGATACCCCCAGCACTTTCATCTGTGGTGGGATACGACACCTGGCTCATGTGGGTTTTTAAATCTGAGGGGAAGCATGTTGTAGAATAGCACCTGTGAGGCTCACAAAATAGTCCAGAAGGTGAGAAACTAATTTTTTTAGTAACCTTGAGCCCCATCTAAGATATGCCTTACTTTACCATAAAGCAATGAGTTGTTCATTTGGGGGAAGGAACTTGATGTGTAACACTCATTTGCAATAAGTATACATATATTTTTCTGACTGCTTGAATAATCACCGATTCCCATATATCTCTCAGATGGATGTTGAACTATACAATTGGTTAAATGGTCTTCCTCGCAATTTGAGATCACGGTATGCATTCGTTCATGGTTTCCATGTTTTTGTTCATTCTATAATGAAATCTATTAAGAAGGTAGGAACTTATCAAGCGTTTGTTAGTTACAAATGTCAAAATGCCAGGTACAAAATTGCAGCAGTTTCAAAATCTGTGATTGCCCAATAGTTTGCCCAATTATAATGATAGTGAGCTATGTTCCCTAAAATAACTGCATGGTTGTAAATATTATTTTCCAGGATATCATAATTTTAGCTCTGTAGCACCTGGGCTACCTACCCTTACCACCACCTTGTCCTCAGGCAAACACAGCATGTCTGTCACTATAGATTACTTCACACGTCATAGAAATATATTTAAATAGAATTATGGAGGTGTGTTTTTTTTTAATCCATCTGACTTCTTTCTCTGACCCCATTTATTTTTAGATTTATTCATTTGATTGCATATATCGATTGGTGTAGTTCTTTTTAAATTTGAAATTGGGTTCTAATATAGGCTGTACTCAAAATTTTATTATCCGTTCCCTTGTTGATGAACATTTTGGCCTTTTCCAATTTGGGGCTCTTGTACTGCAGCTGCTATGAACATTTGTGCGTAAGTCTTTCCATGGAAATAAGCTTTCTGTGTCAAGGCTAAATACTTAGGAGTTTAACGACTGGGTCACATGGCAGATGTAAGTAAGATTAACACTGCAATTGATTGCCAACCTGTTAAAGTGGTTGTACTAGTTTTCATTGCCATCAGCAGTGTATGAGAGTTTCACCCTCCAGGAAATTGCCAGTTCTTGATATGGTCAGTTTTAAAAGTTTCAATCAATTCTCTGGAATGTCATAGTATCTCATTGTAGTTTTCATTTTCCTTTCCCTAATGATTCTTGATGTTGAAAATCTTCCCATATGCTTATTGGACATTTGTATATCTTCTCTAGTGGAGTGTCTATTCAACTCTTCTATTTGTTAATGAGTTTTATGAGATTTTCTATGTTCTGGATATAAATTCCTTACCTGATAAATGCTTTTCAAACATTTTCTCCCAGCCAGGGTCTTGTCTTTTTATTATCTCAACTGTGTCTTTGGAAGAACATGGTTTCTTAACTTTCTTTCTTTTTGGTTTTTCACTTTCAAGAGTCCAACTTATTGACTTCTTACCCTAGGATTAAAGCTTTGTTGTCTCATTCATGAAATCTTTACCAAGCCCAAGGTCACAAGGATTTTACCTCTGTTTTCTGGTAGAAATCTTGTAGCTTTATGTTTTATGTTTACAGCTCTGATCCATTTTCAGTTGACTTTTTTATGTGAGACAATATTTGGATCACAGTGTATATTTGTGGATATAGATGTCCACTTTGGGTTTTTTTTGAGTTTAAGTCTCACTCTGTCACCCAGTCAGCACGCTCACAGCCACCGCAGCTTCAACTCGCTTGGCTCAGGTGATCCTCCTGCCTCAGCCTTCCAAGCAGCTGAAATTACAGGCATGCGCCACCATGCCTGGCTAATTTTTTTTTTTTTTGAATTTATTGTAGAGATGAGGTCTCGCCTAGTCGCCAGGCTGATCTGGAACCCGTGGGCTCAGGCAATCCTCTCACCTCAGCCTCCCAAAGTGCTGGGATTATAGGTGTGAGCCACCGCGCCCAGCTTAGATGCCCACTTCTAGCACAATTTGTCATAAAAACTATCTTTCCTCCTCTGAACTGTCTTTGTATCTTTGTCTAAAAACAACAATTGTCCTTATAGTAGTAGGTCTATTTCTGGTTTCGTTCTTCTGTCCCTTTGATCAGCTTTTCTGCCTTGATGCCAATAGCACACTGTCTTAACTACTGTAGGTTTGTCAGGAGTCCTGAAGTCAGGTAGTGTTTGTTTTCTAACTTTGAGCCTTTTCAAAGTTGCTTTTGTCGACTAGGTCCTTTGCATTGCCACATAAATTTTAGAATCAGCCCATCAATTCTTTATAAAACAGTTTGGTAAAATATTTGTGGAGTTTGAGTTTGCATTAAATTTACAAGTTGAATTGGGGAGAATCGACATCGTAACAATGCTGAGTCTTCTGACCCAAAAGCATGATATGTTTTTCACTTATTTACGTCTCTTGTACTTCTCTCAGCAATGTTTTGTGGCATTCAGTGTACAGGTGTTCTATATCTGTGAACTGATTAACCATAAACATTTATGTTTGTGAAACTACCGTAAATGGCATTTTTTTATACAAGTGTTAATTATTATATTTTCTGTGAACTGTCTGCAGCCAAACACTTAACAATAGTTGTTAAAGAACATTTCTTTTTGGAAGCAAAGGCCATTTTCAGATGGAAAATATTTGGAAAG
>CAUYQG010181530.1:0-20652 GCA_963574415.1 Tarsius wallacei
GAAAAGAAAAAAACAAACAACCCCATTACAAAATGGGCAAAAGATATGAACAGACACTTCTCAAAGGAAGACATCCAAGCAGCCAACAGACACATGAAGAAATGTTCAACCTCACTAATCATCAGGGAGATGCAAATCAAAAGCACTCTGAGATACTACCTAACTCCAGTCAGAATGGCCATTAACAATAACTCAAAAAATAACAGTTGCTGGAGAGGGTGTGGTGAAAACGGAACACTCTTACACTGTTGGTGGGAGTGTAAACTAGTGCAACCTCTGTGGAAAGCAGTGTGGCGATTCCTAAAAGCTGTAAATATCAACCTCCCATATGACCCCGCGATCCCCCTACTGGGAATATACCCTGAAGAACTCAAATCACTCTATAAAAAAGATACCTGCATACGTATGTTTATCTCATCATAGTTCACAATAGCAAGAACATGGAAACAACCATGTTGTCCATCAAAAGAGGACTGGATTAAAAAAATGTGGCACATATACACGATGGAATACTACGCAGCTATATAAAAGAACAAAATCATGGATTTCGGAGCAACTTGGATGGAACTAGAATCTATAATACTGAGTGACCTCTCACAGAAACAAAGATCTGAGTATCACATGTTCTCACTCATAGTGGACCTTGACCATCCAACTTTTTACCACAAGAAAATGACTGACAGTGGTGGGAAACTCTTGGGGAGGGTGTATGGGATTAATGGTAGTAAATATCTGTCTGGGGATCGGGAGACACTTCTTATCAACAAGGGTGCCTGAAGGAAGCATATTTCTACACCTAACCCTTAACTGTACCCCACAATATCATAATAAATATTAAATATTAAAAAAACCCTAATTTTTTATAAAAAGTGAAGAAAAAAAAGAAGTAGGTACGGGTTTGCATTGGTAGGAGGGCAAAAGGGCAGAAGACTATTCAAGGGGAGCGGAAAAAAATATATGTATAACAGCATGACAAATTTGAGGAGCCTCAAGTAGTTAAAAATAAATAATAAGAGTATAAGGCGATAGTCATAGAGTAAGGATAGATGAAGAAGAGGTAAGACTGGGAAGATAGGTGGAATCAGATCACAGGAATTAGAGAGTTTGTACATTGTGTTATAGGCTGTGAGATCTGTTTAAAAATTTTTCAGAAGAGAGTAACATCACATTTTCACTTTAGAAAAATCATTTTGTTTTTGGAGAGAAGAAAATGGATGTTAAGATACTTGTTTGGACGCTATTAAAATGACCCAGGTGGGTGAAGTAATGCAGGTCTGAAATAAGGTAGTAGAAATCGGGACAGAGAAGTATCAGGCACAATGTAGATGCTCAATAAATGTTTATTTGTTCCCTAGGTTTATATTTAGAATTTCATTTAACTTTGCCACTGCTTTAATAGAATTTGAAAATTGTTCCTCTAAAATGGGTTCAAGTAGGTGGGTGTTTTTAAAGTTGGTTCCTATGATTATGGTATAATTGCCTTTTTTATCCATAAGTTTCAAGATGAAAGACTGCTAAAAATGATATGTTTTCATCCCCTCAATGGCTGTTATCTAAGTAGTGATTAAATTGCATCCCTTTTATGAGTTAATTTTTTTATCCTTTGATAGTCCTGAAAGCACTTATTTTCAGCCTATATGTGATTATGATATGTGATTACTATAACTTTCTGCCTCATTACTTCCTCTTTTTAAGTCACTGTTACATTATTCTTGTTACTGTATTTCTGTTCTTGTTTCGCTTTTTGCTTTTCCACTTCTAATTTGAGCTTATGTCCCAGACTTAATGTTATTATCCACTTGACTATTTTTCTTCTTTGTCTTCGCAGCTCTTTAAAGGCAAGAACTACATTCTTTACTCTTTTATTACTATCCATAGTGAATAATACAATGCTGGATACCTTTATCTGACCTTTTTTGAAGTTCTAATTGCCTTTTTAGTGACATTTAACTGGACCTTTATTATTCCTTAAAGATCCGTGTATCATTGAAAAGTGGTGTTAGACTTACTTTGGAAGCAGTAAAATTGAAATGAAGAGTGGTTAGTCTAGTCACAGTGGGTTTGTGAAAGGAGAATTGGAGATTTAATTTGTATCTTCAGTTCTACTCTGAATCTGCCATCTTAGCTTCATTCACTACGTCACCCCATTACTTACATTATTTTCAATCCTCTCATTGGATTCTTACTGTTGTTGCTGTTATCACTTTTCCCTTTTTGAAATATAATGGTCTTGTACTCCTGTGAACCCATTTTTTAATAAATCGATTTCATAGTCTTCTGAATCATATCTGTCAAGTGTCTATGCATCTCTTTAGTCGTTCAGGATAATGAACGACTAAACTGAAGCATGATCCAAACTTATAAAGAGTTTAACACAAGTTTCTAATGATACAGATTTGTTGGCTGATTAACTGTTTTTTAAATATTAAAGTAATAGCTAACTTCTCTTAACATTTATGTAAATTATGTTAGGGAAACCACCTTTTCTGGTAATAAACTTATAAATGATATAGATATTAGAGATGAAAATCTTGGTCAGAGTCATATTTCATAATATGCTTAAATGGGTGTTTTATTTCTGTAGCCTAAGCTCTGTACCCTTTATTAAGTAAACAAAAGCCAGTAAAACTAACATAGAAACTTTTTTTGTACTTGACTTTTGCAGAACTGTACTAATTATGTCTTTTTAAATGTGGACTACTTATTAGTAATTATAGGGAAAACAAAATGGGACTTTAAAGTACCCTAAGTGAGACTTTATGTTTACTTTCTCCACCCTGATTTTGTATACAATTTTCTCTTGTCCTTTATTCAATTAGTACCTCAAAACATATTTTACTGACAGAGATATTATTGTGCAGTTTTATTAGCCAGCGTATGGTAATATAAGGTTTTATCTTAGTCATTCTTAACACTAGAATGAAATATACTTCATTAAAGTAATTCTATATAAAGTATGAAACAGCTGATCAACCTACTTCCTCTGAACTCGGATACATTTACTTTTGAGAGTGAAGGTTCAAAAGGGCCCATTTAATTGTAGGTCAAGCATTGGTAACTTATGGCATATGAACCACATGGTGGCACATGAGTCCGATTTTTGTGGACATACACCTCTAAGATGCCGTGCTCATAATTGAAGCATATATGGGGTTTGATGTCATTGTCTCTGATGACTTTATCTCATTTATCACAAGTTTAGTATGTTTTTTGTTTGATAAAACAAGTTCTGGTATTGTTTCTATACTGGTATTTACTAGTATAAAATGATTATTATTCATCTGAATAAGAGTAGACCACCAGAAAATATAGAAAGCTCCAAAGGAATTATTTTAATTCTATCATTTCTTTGTAGGTCACAGAAGTCTCATATTCAGCATTTGCTGGGATAGTTGATGCCAAGTAAAAAAGAGCAGTTTGCTTAAGTTCTTCTGTCCCTTTCCCAGATAACTTGCCAACCACCCTTTTTGGGGTATAATCTTAGGCAATTCTCATAAGCTTTCTGTGCCTCACTTTTTCAAGATGATAAGAAGGTACTAGTACCTGTACCTCTCACAGAGGAGATAATCCATGTAAGGGCACTCTACCTAGTACAGTGCTCACATGTTAGCTGCTGATTTAGTTTCCATAATTGTCATTAATATTGCTATTACACTAGGTTCGTTTCTCTGAAACCAAAGGACTTAAAATTTTGGAATTTCAGAGGTATCATGTGAGGTCTTGATCCTTAGGAGAAGATTAAGCTTTATATATGACAAATCGGTAGAAGACTAAAAACATTCAGAACCCAGAGGAAATCATCTCAGTTAGACTGCAGAAGAGACAAGTATTTGAGGCTTGAACTCTCCTAGGAATCAATTACAATCAGGAAGGAATATGATGATATTTAATTATTAGATGTTGATAATCACTTTTAATACAGTTAACATGCGGTTGATTAAGAACTATTATCTTTTGTAACATTAAAGGGTTTTTTTCCCTTAAATAATGCAGGCAGTTTTAGAAGCATTGTCTATCTTAATAGCCAGATGATACTTCTGGAGTAATTTTAAAAAGTGAAGAGGTGCATTTAAGTGTCCCTCCTCAAACTATGCAATAAAAACTTGCTAATAGACTGACTATGCTTTATTTATAGTTCTGTGTTGTTTTTTATTGTATTATCTTATAATGCAAGACAAACTATTAAGGAGCCAAAGTCACCAAGTCTTTTAGGGAAAACATTTGGGTTACAGAGACCATGGTGCCAATGATGCTCCTAGATAGCAGCCTTCCTAACCCTGACAAGCTGTCTCACAGATAATTGCAAATGGAAATATCAACATATATATAAGGCAACCTTGCTGGCAGAGTTGGGGAATGGTATGCAAGATTTCTTTGGGAAAGATTTAGGATAGACTTTAGAAAGTGTCTCCTTATGCAGAGTTTGAAACACTAGAAATGTTTGCTGTTCAAAAGCATGGAAATCTTGAAATTTAAAATACCACATTTGTATTTAGTAAATGCTCATTTGATGAATTAAGTGGCAGGAGCCTTTTTATTTTATAAACAAATTAAGAGATTTAGCTATTCCCTCTAGACTATAAACTTCTACTAACCTATGAGGACAGGGACTACTATATCTCTAGCAGTGTGTCTTCATCACTGTGCTCCCCCATACCTGGCATAATACATCATGCAGTACATAGTATTCAGTAAAAATGTAGTATGTGAACAAATGCATTTTTGTCCTAAAATTGCAAGCTGACCATTGTGAGTCAATAGTTGACATGGCTTTAAAATAGTGTTTTTCCTTATGTGTAGTTCTTGGACTTACCTGTATCAGAATCACCTGGTGGCTTGATAAAAATGCAGATTTCTAGCTTCATCTGAGACCTACTGAATCAGATTTCTGGAGGGTAGGTCCTGGGAATCTGTATTTTTAACAAGGTCAGCCACTATGGTGTGTACAAGGTATGTAGTATGGTGATTTACCTTTACAGTTGTTATCAGTGAAACCTTTGAATTAAAAATAATAAACAGTAGCTCACCTTTATTGAGCAGTTTTGTTTTTTTCTCTAGTTGGAATCTCACTCTGTCACCCAGGCTGGAGTGCAGTGGCACACTCACAGCCACCGCAGCTTTGACCTGCTGGGTTCAGGCAATCCTTCTGCTTCAGCCTTCCAAGTAGCTGGAACTACAGATGTCCACCACCATGCCTGGCTAATTTTTTAATTTATTGCAGCGACAAGGTCTTGCCAAGTTGGCCAGGCTGGTCTCGAATCCCTGGACTCAGGCAATCCTCTCACCTCTGCTTCCCAAAGTACTGGAATTACAGGTGTGAGCCACTGCACCTAGCTTATTGAGCAGTTTTTATGCCAGGCACTGTGCTAAGGGTTTTACTAGCATTATCTCATTTAATCCTTATAGGCACCTTACAAAGCAGGTACAATTTATTTCTATTGTATGATGAAATTATGGCATAGGGAAGTCACACAGCTAATCAGTGGTAGAACCCGCTTTTGAACTCAGTGCTGTGACTCCAGACCCCACACTCTTTAACTACTGCACTATACTGTGCTGATATTAATGTTTTATATCATTAAACTTGTGGAAGAAGTAAATTGAGGCACTCTCCTTTGATATGACTCCACACTTCTTAATCAGTATTGTGGGTTTATGGCAAGGCATGTTAGTGTTACCAAGGTGTATAATGTTGAAGAGTATGGATTTCATCCTTTAGTTACTATAAAATCTTAGGATGACAAACCTGTTTCTAGCCCTTAAAAAATTTTTTTTTATTTTAAAAAAAGTATGGACATACATTTCCCAGAGTTACAGATGAGGAAGCTGAGGTACAGAGACATCAGATACTTTTACTAAGGTTAAAATTCAAACCATGTATCTGAATTATCTGAATGCCTGATGTTTTGCCTCCATATCTTTTAACTTTTCTTTTACATTCTTATTTCTTTATCCTTTCCTATTGTCTTCTAGAAGATAACCTCAGTTTGATCTCCTAATTCACTAAGTTATTCAACTATACCCTTCCTGCTGTTTATATTGTTCATTACGTTATTTATTTCTACTAATATTTTTATCCCTATTTCATTTTGACTCTTTTAAAATGATTTTTGTTTGAATTTCATATTGGTAATATCTTCCCTTATTTTATCTGTTTCAGTACTCTGCTTCAGATGGCATGTGATGCCAATTGTCACCCCAGGGATGTCTGTATTTGTGTGTGCACATGCATATACGCACACATGTATCTATGAGTTCCTGGAATTCATATTTCCTTTTCCTTTTTATAGTTTTTGCAGAGTTGGTTTTGGGAGCCAAAAGTTCATACTGGTTTAATACTGGTTTACCATGTTAGTTTCATCCATAATATAGGGATAATAATAATAGTATGTGCTTCATAACGGTACTATGAAAATTAAATTAGATATTCCATGTGAAGCTCTTAGAACAGTGCTAGCCTGCAGCCATACCTTCAATTTAGCTTTAGATATATATCCAGAGATGACTTGGATTCAGATCCCAGCTTTAGAATACTATTTTGACATGCTAAAATATAGAACTAACTGGTGGGGGGAAGGGTCCTGACCCCCTCTTTTAGAGTTTGAGCTGTCCCAGGATTCTGCCACATATTCTAATGTTTTCCATATCTCTTGTTGCAAAGAAAATGTGAAAAATTTTGGTTATTTTTAAAAAATGTACCACTGTGAAAAATTTCAAACCTGAAAAATAATGATACTCATATACCCATCACCTAGATTTAGCCATTATTAATGTTTTGCCACATTTGCCTCATCTATTTTCCTAAAATATTTTAAATTACAAGTATTGTGGTATTTCACTTGTAAACACTTCAATATACATCTCTAAAATAATAAGACATTTCTTATATAACCACAATATCATAAAATGAATAACTTCTTAATTCCCTAACATCATCTAATAGCACGTCGATATTCACACTACTCTAGTTGTCTCCAAAATTTCTTTTATAGCTGCTTTGTTCATATCAAGATCCACTCATGTACATACTGCATTTGGTGGTTGTTTCTTGTTGTCACGTCTCTTTATTTAGTGCAGTCATTTCTCTCTCTCCATTCTGAATTTATTTCCTTATGGTATGTTTGAACTTATTCTTTTATCTCTGATATATTCTGTAAGCTGAAAGTCAGAAATTATATCTAAAGGCTTAACCAGATTAATAACAAATAATTTTGGCAAGAATGTTTTATGGATGATATGTAAAAGGAGATTAACAGCATAAGGGAAGGTAAAAGGAAAAAGAATCATATATTGAGTGCTTATACTATGTACCTTTAAATACATTATCTCACTGAATCCTTACAATAACTCTGTGAACTGAAAGTGATATTATCCCTTTTATAGAAGGGGATTACCCAACTATTAAGAGGCAAAGTTAGCATTTATAAAGAGAAATAAAATCAAATAAGGCCCTTTTATCTTTACATAAACATAAGAATTATTAATAAATCACTTGCTCTCTGTGCATCAGTCTCTGGTAAAATGAGAGCAACAAATCAACCTACCTCTAAAGTCCTTTACTATTCCAAATTACTTGATTATCACAATTATTCAGGCTTGTGTTTTTCATTTTAATGAATGAGAGATGCTCTTTATGTATCAGCTAATTTTTTATAAATACATATACATCCTCAGGACAGGTAATAACTTTCTGGTCTTTCTGTAACTATGACTCCACATAACTATGAATTTTTTTTTGGACCATTTTGATATTAGATAATTTGTCTTGCCAAACATCTGGATTTTGTATTAGAAAAACTCTGTTAAGGTATAATATGCCTCTCCCTATATGAAAATACATTGTTTTATTGATTGAGAGAGGATCTTGCTATGTTGCCCAGGCTGGACTTAAACTCCTGGGCTATATAGATCCTTGCACCTCAGCCTCCCAAGTAGCCCACCACCATGCTCAGCTCTGTTTGCTTGTTTTGTTTTGGTTTTGAGTTGAAGGTGTGCTTTAGCACCTTTAGAAAGGTGTTGGAAATAAGAGAAAGTGGTAAATAACACCAGTAGAGTTCTCCCAGTAGCTGACTAAGAAAAGAAAGTATTTTGGTCAAGAGAATGATTAAATTCTGTCAGATATTACTGATGGGTGAGATAGGATTAGGGCTAAGAATTGACCATTAGATTCAGCAATGCAAAGGTCACTGGTAAACCAGGCACTGTGCTCAACAATAGTCCCATGAAATAGATACTTAAACAGGCCCATTTTACGGACCAGGAGACTAAGGTTCAGCAAGGTAACTTACTCAAGGAAATAGGGCTAATAAATGGTTGAACTGGGATTTAAATCCATTTAAGACTCTACCTAGATCTGGATTGCGATAAGATATGATTGTGCCACTGTACTGCAGCCTGGGTGACAGAGCCAGAACCTGTCTCTTAAAAAAAGGGGGGTGGGGCTCTAGATCTGCAGTTCAATGTAAGAGCCACTAGCTCCATGTGGCTATCTATTCACATTAAAATTAAATTAAAAATCCCATTTATCTGTCACATTAGTCATATTTTAAGTGCTCAGTAGCCACATGGCTAGTAGCTACCATATTAGGTAGTGCAGACAGGATATTTCCATCACTACAGAGAGAGTGCTATAGGATGCTAGTACTCAAGAGCCTATGATCACACATAAAACCTCATGGCTTACAAAGTTACCACCTTTTTATATATTCATATATGTATGTGTATATATATGTATTTATAAAATTTATTTAAATCCTGCCATTGCATTTTTCTCTGAAATTCAGAAGGCTGATCCAGGTCTTTATTTTTTAACACACAAGTTGATTTTGGCAACATTATATTGATGTTCATATTTCAAGCAGTCTGGTCATGAAGTTGTCTATTACACACAATAAAATAGAAACCTGGGAAGCAAAGCTATAATATATCCTTTCACTTTATTTTTCCATTTTCACTTATAGGAATTCAGAAGGACATAACTAACATATTGGAATGATCAATGATTCTGAATTATTATAGATATTTGAGTGCCACAGTATATGTATATTACTATCCTAAAGTGGCGTTACTTTATTGATTAGGTTGGCTGATTGAAATGTAAGTCTTGTAGTGTTTCTGGAGTAGAAGCAGCAAGAAATTGAAACTTAGAGCCTTCAGTAAATGAACACCACACAGCCGGGCTCGGTGGCTCAGCCTGTAATCCCGCGCCTTGGTAGGCTGAGGTGAGTGGATTGCCTGAGCCCGCGGGTTCGAGACCCGCCCGGGCAACTTGGCGAGACCTCATCTCTACAATAAATCAAAAATTAGCCGGGCGTGGTAGCGCATGCCTGTAATTCCAGCTACTTGGAAGGCTGAGGCGGAAGGATCGCTGGAGCCCAGCAGGTCGAGGCTGCGGTGCCTGGGAGCAGCCACTGCATTCCAGTCTGGGCGACAGAGTGAGACTCCAACTCAAAAAAAAAAAAAGAGCAAGGGTGCCAAGTCAGGTAGCTCTCAGGTGTGACAGGACCTCCACGTTTACGAGCTGCTGGATGACCTACCTACGCCCCAATTCCTCCTTCCAAAATGCAGATAACAACAGTGTCTAACTTGTAGGGCTGTTATGAGGACTGAATTAGATAGTGTATTTAAAACGTTTGACAAAATGCCTAGCACAAGGTTTAGGCCTACAGTAAATGTCAGCCCTTAAAGCTCTTAGCGCCCAACAATGTGTTGAGAGGCCATCAGCCCTGAACTCAGCTCTCCTTTATAGAAGTAATTCCCAGAAGACCTTTTCCACTTTTTGAGCTTCGCAATTTGTCCCCAGAATATACAGTTCTTCCAGGATAAAACATCAAAAGAGATGTATTCTAAACTCTGGTTGAACAACAGAAAAATTATGGCTTGTCTTTGACCTGTTTATATAACAGATTTCTCATTTGCATTTTTCATGAGAATTTGAATCCAAACCACAAGTATGTTTTATGTCTTGCTGTACTCACTTGAATAGCAAGATTGATTTCATTATAATTCAGATGTAAAAGGAAAGGAGGAATGTCCTAGAACCTCATAGTTATCATCTTAAAACATCCATTCTTTCTCACACCTTCCCAAAGCAGGGCTTTGTCATAAGATGCCTTTTAATTATGTATTGATTGATTTCTTCTAAAAGCTCACTGGGCATGATGGCTCATGCCTATAATCCCAATACTTTGGGAGGCTGAGGTGGGAGGATCACTTGAGCCCAGGAGTTTGAGGCTAGAGTAAGCTATGATTGTACCACTACACTTTAGTCTGGGCAACAGAGCAAGATCCTGTCCTTTAAAAAAAAATAGCTCAAAGTACTTACAGACAACTCATCAATTTGTGCAAAATATTCCTTTGACTAACAAATGAGTGAAGATGAAAAACGTTGGGGGAAAAAAATGAGGCATGGAGACAATTGACACTTCCCAAGTTACTCAGGGAAGCCATGCCAAGGTGGGATAGCTACCAGGTCAATGGGCAATTCACATGTGCCTCCTCTGTCCCGGACATTCTCTATGCTCCTCAGACACAGGGCTAACTGATTACCATATTCCTCACCATGATTCTTATCACGTTGCCTCCTGTCTGTTCCTGCCACCCTCCACTAGACTGAAGACAAGAAACAATTTTCCTTCTTATATCTGTCCATAAATAGGCTAGAAATGTTTGGTTTTGTCTGTTTTTGCATGATTAAAAAAAGCAAAATTACAAATGTGCAAATTATTGGATAGTTTTGTTCATCATTTCTGCATTTTTTCTTCACTATTTCTGCAGAAAGTTGCTATGTCAAGATAATTGACAATATAATCCAAGATATTTTTTCTATTATCTCAAATTTCTGGTCATACCCACTTAAAAAAAGGAGTCAGTCTGTGTTTCCACCTTTCAAATGCCTTTAGTTTAATGTAGTTATTTCCTCCATTTTGGGAACCACAATATCCCCTTCTTTGTTCAGGCAATCCTACTTATACAAGTCACTTAAAACATAATAATTACACAAAAAAATGGCAAATTTAAAACAACTTGGGCTTCAGAATTTTTTTAGAAAGTTATATTATTAATTAACATCTGGTAACCAGTATCTACAACAGCAGATACTTTTATCTTAAATAAATTTAAACCAATTAACATACTTTTAATCATATATAAATGAGGATAGATACTTCTAATCCAAAAAGACCCAGCCTTAGAAATGTTTACATTGGGCAGAACCAACATCTTTACCTAAAAATCAGGAGGACCCTTTCCCTGAGAGGACTCTCTTCTCTTATGGGAATGGTATTAAAGGAGCAGGGTCTACGGAGAATCCCTTCCTTTGCTTCCATCAGCCCAGAGGGAAGTGGTTTCAGAATGGCATTGCTAGAACCCATTGCAATCTTTTCTGCTGCCACTGATCATTGTGACGAAGTCTGTGACTAAGATGTGGAGGTTGACCAGCCTCATCTACCTGCAGTTAAAAAGCCTTGGTCAGGAAATTCCACCAACTGCACACATCAGTGGGGGAAAAATTACGATTCTGGCCACAGGATAAACTGTTTCCAAATCCTTGGTGAGAGTTAAGCCGAGCACCAAATCTAGATGCAAAGATGTACTGTGTGTTCCCTTTACTTAACAAAACAAACAAAACAAACAACAGCAAAACGGTGGCTGGGCACGGTGGCTCACACCTGTAATCACAACACTTTGGAAGGCCAAAGCTGGAGGACTGCTTGAACCCAGGAGTTCAGAACCAGCCTGGGCAACACAGGGAGACCTTGTTTCTACAAAAAAATTTTTAAAAATTGGCCAGGCGTGGTGGCACGTACCTGTAGACCCAGCTACTCGAGAGGCTTAGGCAAAAAGATCGCCTGAGCCCAGGAGGTCAAAGCAGGGGTGAGCTGTGATGGTGCCACTGCACTCCAGCCTGGGCAACAGAGTGAGACCCTGACTCAATAAATATTTAAATAAATGAAAGAAACAGAAATATGAGATGTGTTACTTCTGTTTCTTCTTGCACTACATCTGCACACCCGGCATGTCTCCTCCTGGGCTGTGTTCCTTATTCCTCTCCTCGGATTGCATAATTAATTCTTTTTTATTCAGCAAAATTATTATGTTTTTGTTATTTTAAAGACCCATTTCAAATAAGAGATGCTAACGGTGCTCAGAATTGCCTAAGCTGAGCTCTCACGCACTTTAACACAGTTTAACATGTTTATGTAAAAAAGGTTTCGTGTAAAAGAGGTTTCTCTGCAAGAAGTAATATTCACATAGTCATTACCAAATCCTTATAGTAGGTGCTAGTAAAACAAACTGTACTAGCAATTATGAAACATTTTTTAATGTAAAAAGAAGAAAATACACGAACTATGCATTAAAAATCTTAAATCATTTTTTAGCAAGTTTCAGCTTTGTTCCACCATAAAACTGCAAGATTTTTGATGAATCTGAAATGAAATTAGTTATCTATACACATAAGTTACAGTTGGCCATAAGAGATTCATTTTTCTGAGCCTTCAGCTAAAGACTCAGGAAGTTATAAAAAGTCAGAATTCTTTTGAAACTAATTTTTAGTTGAATTACATTCCATGCTGTTCAGCTGGTGGAAGCCATCAGTGACTTTTGAATGCACAACATTCCATAATGAAGACTCAATTATTTGTCATTGAATTAAATCCCATGTTTCATTCTAAATAAATTCTAAAATTAACACTTTTAGAAACATTTTATTGAAAAATCAAACACCTTTTGTAAATTATTTAAGGGAGGAAGATTTTCTAATGTTCTACTCACTCCATTGGCATATAGCAGACACTCGGTAAATGCAAACAATAAAAACAAGCATAAATGTTCCTGATTCTATGATTCTAAAATCTCAGCAATTCATGTTTCAAAAATAACAGCATTAAAATACATGTTTATGACTTAAGTAATTCAACTTCTTTTTAAAATATGAGGAATTAGTAAATTGTCTTCCTCTGAATGGAATGTCTAAGTTACAACACTGGATTTGTGCTAAAAATCATTTGTAGTATTAAGACAGAAATTTCTGCTTAATGCATGGAGGTTACTCTTTTTCAGTTAATAATAATCATTTTGAGACAGGGCGTGGTGGCTTAAGCCTGTAATTCCAGTAATTTGGGAAGCTGAGGCAGGAGGAATGCTTGAATCCAGGAGTTCCAAATCAGCCTAGGCAATATAGCAAGACTTTATCTGTAAGAAAAAAAATTAAAAAGTTAGCAAGGCATGGTGGTCCATGCATGTAGTCTTGGCTATTTGGAAGGCTGAGGAAGAAGGATTGCATGCGCCTAGGAGATCAAGACTTCAATGAGCCTTGGTCATGTGACTGCACCCCACTCTGGGCAGTAGAATGGGGCCCCTACTCAAATAACAATGATAATTTTGTATTCCAATTCCCTACTTTCAATTTATAGAATTCTTCTTCAAAGAACAACTAGGCATGCAGGAAATAGTGTTTGGTGGCATTAACATAGATGTGACACGACGGAACAAACAGATGAAGCGCCCTGTAGAAGACCCTATAGGAAAAGAGACCTGGTCATTATCTTTACTGTTTTTTCATGTCTGAATTTTCTATGTTCATTCCCCATACACACACACACACACACCAAATTCATAGATGATGAGAAAGCAATTGATAGTTTAATGGGAATTACTAACTAGTTGGTTTTTCCGTGATGCTAGTTGTACATAGGGAGTTGAGATGTAAGTTATAAACATGAAATTGCCTAGAAAGCAAAAGAACCTAGGCAAATATTCACAGAGTAGAGTACAATGCTTTAATACAGCTAAATGATTTAATGACAAGTAGGAAATTACTGTAAAACACAATGCCAGGAAAAGGCTGCAAGCAGTGCCTGCCGGCTATACTAAGAGATCCAAAATGGATTCCAGGAAGAGAGCACAATGCCCAGCTGCTGCTGTGGTTGCTTGTTCTGCCTATACTGTTATTACTGTTCAACAGTCCTGAAATCTGAATGACAGTGGCCTGAGCCCTTTCAAACAACAGAAAGAAGGTCAATTTTTGTAATGAGGAAATGGAAGTGGTGGCGCCGAAGATCACTGACCCTTACAGTTTCTTGTGTGATGAAGGAGCAGTGAAGTGCACCAGGAAATTATGGTGTAGGGAAACAGTGACACCACCATCATGAAACACAGGACCAAGAACGAGAGGCAAATGCACGACAATGTGCATACGTCAAATGTATGCTATCAACTCTGGACTTATTCCTATGCTCAAACTGAGAAAAATTGGGCCCAACAGTTCTGCGAAGAAGGGAAAAGGCCAAGGGCCAAAGATTAAGTTCAGGAGTCTAAAATGATTCTCTTAACCAGGGATCATATCTACAATATTTAGTAACTAGGCGGTCTAGGTACTGACCAATCAGAACAGATGTTGCTGATCAAAATGCTGCTGCAGGATCCATGATGCCTGCTGTCCCTCCAAGGAGTCACTTCATTAACATTCCCTGGCTTGGTCTAGGGGTCTGGGGAGAAGCCAAGGCAGTCCAGGCAAAGAAGTAGGGGTGAGTGCACATGGTACTGGGCCAGTGGTTGTTTGCCCACCGGTGCAAGGTGATTTCAGTATGTTAACATCTAGTACTGGCTACTAGTGCATTTCAGTTGAACATCAGTGCTACTCTAAATTTTTTGCTTCTGTTTACCACTATGCCTACTCAGATGTGACTTTGTGATGGAAAGCAAGGGAAGAACAGCCTGTTGGCAGGGCTACAGAAAACTTGTCTTTGATACCCAATTGCTTTTTCACAGTTCATGCCCTTTGGCGTTATGCTATCAAATCATCTTCATATTCATAAACCAGGAGTTTCTAATTAAGGTAGGAGATGTGCTAAACTCTTTAATGTAGTGGATGAGGTGTAGAATAATAGTCTGATGCCTAATTATCTGGTGATTCAAGGACCTCGAAGGATTTTTTGTGTGTGTGATGGCATCTTAGACTTCTTTTTTGGCAACAAAAGAGTTGTAATTCTGACGGGATTAGACCAGGTCTAGCAACAACATTTATGGAATCGACAGTTGTGTTTTTAATTAATTTCTATCAATCTAGTAATTATGGGACAGAATGCGAAATATTGGCAAACAGGACACAGAATGATGATATGGAAGTATCAAGACTTGGAAAGGACACAAAGGCCAAATGTTAGTTATCTTCTAATGTGGAGTAACTATGATCAATATGATCCTACAGACAGTAGCTAAGACCTTCAGAGACATCTGGAAGAGTAGAGAAACTGTCACAACAGCAGTGACTCCTCCGAATTTTTTTCCCCACATGTGACAATGCCCAGCCTCATAAAGAAAAAGAGACACTCAGTCACTAAAAGGATGCCAGAACGCATGGTGGAGGAAGGACATGACACGCTCAGTTTGCACAATGCAAAAGCCTGAATTATCATCTACAAATATCTAAAAGAAAAATCTAATTCCATGAGCTGAGCTTCCAAGCAGGCAAGTTATCACAGGAGGAAAAAAGGTTTTCAGGCCATAAAGAAATGAATGCTTCAGCCAAATTTTCAAAAATACTTATCAAATACTCAGAAAGTGCCAGTATGGACCTGGACACTGCCCTTTGACTTGAAGTGCTTACTGAACATCAGTACGCAAATGCAGAATCTTTATCCTGCCTTGCCAAGGACCAAAAATTGAAGTACCAATATAAGTTTTCTCTTTGTGTAGCACCCTAGGAGTTTTGAACCCTGGAGCTATTGTAACATCTACAACTTTTTGGTGTAATGCAATCCCAACACTGTTTGGTTTTCTTTTCTTTCCCTTTTTTGAATTGGAGTCCCACTTGTCACCCAGGCTGGAGTACAGTGGCATGCTCATGGCCAACCCAGTGTCGACCTGCTGGGCTCCAGCGATCCTTCCATCTCAGTCTTCCATGTAGCCGGAACTACAGGCACGTGCTACCATGCCGGCTAATTTTTCTTGGTTTGCTGTAGCAATAAGGTCTCCCAAAGTTGCCCAGGTTGGTCTCAAACCCATGGCCCCAGACAATCCTCTCACCTTAGCCTCCTAAATTTCTGGGATTACAGTCTTGAACCACCACACCCGGCCCTGTTTGGTTTTCAATCTTAAAAGAAGATAAACAGAAGTTTAAACTTCTTTGAAATCTCAGCTTTCAGGGGCTGCTTCTTTGAGGCTACACATGAAAAAAAAGGGTAAACAAAATTCCCCTAAGTTTGGAAAACTATGTACCCCGTCATACATTTCAAGCTGACATCTTAAATTAATTGTAAGTGAAAATAGCTGTAAAGGATGTAATGTTGACATTTTAAAATAAAACTTTTATCAATGTTTTCAATAGGACATAAATGTCACAGTGATTGCATATCCACCATTGAATTCACTGAAACCACTGAAAAATAGATTGAATCAGTTCTTCCTAGATAGTTGCGAATTTTACATGATTCCTTTATTCCTGTTGAAATTGTATTTCCATTCTTCTTTTCCCATACAATTTTATCTTCCTGTAACAAGTGTTTAATGTTTGAGAGTCTTTCATTGATTATGCTATCCAACTTCTCTGCAACAGCACAAAAATGTAGACACTGACATTTTTAACTTTAAAAAAGTCTTTTTTAAAGGACATTTTAAAATGAGGCATTAAGTATTATAAAACATGTTTTATGAGACCTTAAGTATTAAAACCATTCTCCTGGATAGAGTTTTCACTAAAAGTATTAGTAGTACCCAATTTAATAAAACAACACAAATATTTAAAAAATACTTAATAGAGATTTTAACTATAAAAGTAAAATTTTATTAGAATTGCATCTCCTAATGAGATGGGCTGTATAATTATGGCATCTTAGAGCAGGCTTCTTCCACATACCTATGGATACAGTGTCCCTTTGTGTGGCGTCCTGGGAGTTTCAAACCTGGAGCTATTGTGACATCTACAACTTTTTGATGTAATATAGTCCCAGCACTGTATAACTGAATACCTCACTTTTTAGCCCAGTTCCCAGCACCCAGAAGGCGCTCGATGAGTGTTAGTATTCTTGGTCTTCTTGTTTTGCATCCTTCCAGTTCCCACCCTTACTAGGGAAACCACTAGCCTACAATTGAAGCCATTCCCATTCCAAGAACTTCCTTCCAACAGGGATCTTCTCAGATTCACTGGTATAAATAGAACCTCTTCTTGTCACAGCAGGAAACTGATTTTTGAAAACAGGTCTACCGATGTAGAAACACACTTAACTAAATGGCTTCATGCAATGTATACATAAGATCTCAAAGTCAAAGAATACTGAAAAATCTAGAAGTTCAATGTAAGAGCATTGAAGCTATGATATGTATTGCAAAAACTACACTAAGTTGAAAAGCTATTATTTATTTTCCGGCATTAAATGCTTATAGTATGTCAACCAAGTAGAAACTGCACTTGGGCAAACAATACCTGGAACACTTGAGTCACTTTCAAAACCACAGATGATGCTTCAAAGTCTACCCTCCTGTTAGCATAAGTAGGCTGTGGTTTCTTCACGTGTAATGACTTCTCTGTCTTCCCTGCTGGAGTGTGCTGCCTGCTACTGACACGCTCTGACTCTGCACATTTTCATAGGTCTCCAAACTCTTCTCAAATGAGAAAAGACACTCACCCCAGCAGAAATTTTTTAAACAGATACAATACATACATATTTAAATTTTTAGGCCAGGCATGTTGGCTCAAGTCTATAATCCCAGCACTTCAGGAGGCCAAGGCGAAAAGATTGATTGCCTGAGTCCAGGGGTTTGAGACCAGCCCGGGCAACTTGGTGAGACCTTGTCTCTACAACAAATCAAAAAATTAGCCGGGTGTAGTAGCACGCACCTGTAGTTCCAGCTACTTGGAAGGCTTAGGGGGAAGGATGGCCTGAGCACAGCAGGTTGAGGCCGAGGTAGATGTGAGTGTGCCACCACACTACAGCCTGGGCAACAGAGTGAGGCTCCAACTCAAACAACAACAACAACAACAACAAATTTCAGTAGCTGTAAGAGCACACATGGTTTTTGGTTACATGGATGCATTGTGTATCAGAGACGAAGTCTGGCCTTTAACTTCGCTCTGTCACCTCCTTATGTTCACATTGTACTCGACAGGCAATTTTTCATCCTCCTCCCAGATTTAAAAAAAAAATTAATGGCTCATTTTCTTTTTTTAACCATAGATTACTTACCACTATTATTTATTTATTTTGGCTAGGATTTTTCTGCTTCTCTTCTAAAGAAAAGTGCAAAGTATTTAAAACCTCTTTTAAAAAGTAAAAAAGATCTTGTTTCTTTTTCATTAAGAACTTGTTTCAAAATAAAGACTTGAGAAGAAGTTCTTTGTAAGGCAAACTATTGCTTTTTGAACGTTGTTTTTTGTTAGAAACCCTAATATAGCAACTCAGCAGTAATTGTTATTTTATAATCTCCTGAATATTGATCTATTTATTATGCAAATTAATACTCTTTGGAGTGTGCACCCACCTAGCCATGAAGTTCTTTTTTGTTTACACATTTTACTTCTGCAGCTTTTGCCAGTCAGTGTAAAGAGGCATCTCGATATTTACTAATTCCAGGCATAAACAGATTTCTGCCAGACATGTGGCAGCTACACTTCATGGTCTTTGTTTTTAAATTAAAGACAGACATATGGCAGATCCGCAAAAGGAGAGGGGAAAAAAATCTTTTTTGTTTTGGTAACAGCTAGAAGAAGTTTTCAGTAGAATTTTATTCTCGCTATGACTACAGTGCACTGGGGCCACACCATGACTCTGTAACCCACAGACGACTGTGGTAGTATAAAAAGATGTCAGAGGTTGAGCCATAGGAATTGTCATTTTGTGGGTCAAAAGTGGCAAATAGTGTGATTTTATATGGCTCAAACTAATAGTTTCTGCATATGTGCTCTCTCTTCAGAGGACATTCCACAACATAGACATTCTCAGGAAAATGCTAGAGATATAACCCCCACCCCGGGAAATAATTTTTAAATTTGGGGGTAAAAAAACCTACCAAAATACAGTATTTTAAGTCATATTAATACATTCTACAAAATTATCTCATGAATGCAGAGACTTGATGAGCACAGGTCCTGCCATTAGAGCAAGTGTCTGTTCAATCTTGTACGAGCCTTCTTCTCTTGGGTGGAAAAGACCCTTCCACAGTCCAGGAAACCTCAGTGAGCGGTGAGTCATGGTCAGAAGTGTGCAGGAGTAAGCAAGGCATAATGGGATGAACTTAAAAAAAATATGTTGACCTTCTTGAAGTTCATGATAGCTATACTGGTCTAAGATTAATTCTATCTTGCATGTGTATTAACACACTCAATAAGGTAAACAGAGTATATTCTTCTGCCCACTTTACATCTTAGGATGCTAAAACTTCAAAATATTAAGCAACTAACTCAGGGTAAGCAGTGAGGAAATGTCATATCCTGGACTAGGACTCTATTCTGTCTCATAGTCTATTTCCATGTGAAATAGTATTTAAACATTCACGATACTGGGTGAAATACCCATCCAGCTTCTTCTCATCCCTACTTCCTATCCCTGCCCCCCTTAGTACCCTGTGCTGGATGTCCACAAACAGTCAAGCGCTTCTCTACTTCTGTGATAAGGCAAGGGATAAAAATGGTGAAAAATACATACTTCTTAGGAGAGAGCAAAATGGAAAGTAGGTGTTTCATAGAACTCATGGAAAGGGAGATCTGGGATCTTGGTATAAGTGCCTGGCAAAGAACAAGAGGACGGATGACTCCTCCCCCTTGGCAGAAAGGGCTGTAGTATAGCATTTCCAGGCTTGTTATCTACCATAGTAACACGAGTTGAGCCTGCCCTGTGGACAAAGCCCTGGGACATAAAAGGAATAGCACATACACTCATGGACCTGCAGAAAGTTACCATCCAAGTTCAAGTTATTTTTATTGACCCTTACGTTATGTTTGAAGAATGAGCTTGGATAAACGTTATGTTTGAAGAATGAGCTGGGATAAACAAATGGACAAAAATGCCTACTAAAGAAACATATGAGTGCTAACATGGAGGTTGAAATGTATGGAATGATAGGTGTCACAAGAGACTAGCCATAAAAACCCTGAGCAGAAATTGACCTCAAAAAGCTGGAAATTCTAAAGAGATGCTTAAAATGTCATATAATTGTCAAACGCTGAAGCAAAGTCAGATCAATACAATGCACTTTGAGAAAAAGTGCTTACCTGTTTGAGGTGCCAAGTGGCCTGGAAGTACCCAGCAATACTTGACTTGAAACTCTATTTATCTGACTCCACCATAACGTAAGGGTCAATAAAAATAACTTGAACTTAGATGGTAACTTTTCTCTGCAGACTCAAAGGAAAACCCAGGAGAAAATGGCAGAATGCATTTTTAAATAACAAAGTCTACTGTCTTTATCAAAAAATATTCGGCAATCAATATTTCCATCTCAAGGAAACTTTTTAATTTTACAAGGTTGCATAAAATTCTTCTCACACATAATAGTTACTCAAATTAGTTTTAATTTATTTTATTTTATTTTATTTTATTTTTTTTTTGAGTTGGAGTCTCACTCTGTCGCCCAGACTGGAGTGCAGTGGCCGCTCCCGGCCACCGCAGCCTCGACCTGCTGGGCTCCGGCGATCCTTCCGCCTCAGCCTTCCAA
>CAUYQG010181531.1:0-59722 GCA_963574415.1 Tarsius wallacei
TGTAATTCCGGCTACTTGGAAGGCTGAGGCGGAAGGATCGCTGGAGCCCAGCAGGTCGAGGCTGCGGTGGCCGGGAGCGGCCACTGCACTCCAGTTTGGGCGACGGAGTGAGACGCCAACTCAAAAAAAAAAAAAAAAGTCCAAAGTTTAGGAATAAAAATCAATATTATAAATGTATTAAACTATCATAGAGTGCTATATTTAATGAATAGATAATGTAAGCTCTATGAATCCAAATTTTAATAAATTCAAACAACTTTTGTTAAATAAGTAAAATGTTTCAGCATATGTATTGAATATTTTCACATATACTATAGCTTATTTAATCCTCATAATTGCTGCATGTGAAGATAAGACCAGATTCAGACAGTGACAAGTCTCAGATTCAGTTTCATGAAACTGCAACTCCAAATTTATTGCCTTTTCTACCTCAGAATCCTTTATACTTAGCTTATTTCCTAAATGTGCCTAAACTAAAAAATTTATAACCCTCCTAAATTTAATTTACCTGCACTTCACAGGTTTGCCTACATATATAGCTATGCGCATCTAAGTGTGTGTAAATGTATGTGATATGAATATCCTTGTGTTTCTGCCCAAAGTATCCACAATTTGTAGATTATGAAATGTTTCTGATGTCTCATAAATCCTCTCCCTATTTGTTAGTTTGAAACCACTTTCTTTTTTCATAGAATGAGCTTTAATTATACAGGATTTTGCAAGTGTATAATAGGTAAACTTTACAATGTATATTGGAACCTCTGGGCCGCATGTTGTGTCAAATGCAAGTGGTAGAATATGCCTGAGGTTTCTCAGCTTCCCTAATTAGCTGATACTCTTTTGAAATTTTGAAAAGTCAATAGTGCAGTCTATTGTAGCTGTAACTTTGCAGTGAACAACTATCTAATATTTTGGGTTTATCAAAAGTGCCCAGTGCTATATATATTAATATGACTAAGCAAGCTATTCTTTGTATTTTAGCTAATCATGCTAATCAAATTTATATACTGTTCTAGCCTTAAGACATTTTAGCCTTAATTAACTAAGCATTAAAATAGGTTTGGGAGCTATGTTAACAAGGAAAGGCTGCATTTGGTGGTAGTTCTAAGCACGTGTTAGCTGGTTTTGAATTTTTACTTAACCACACATTTGTTACTTAATTGTCTTCCTCTTAGAAAATAGACATAACTGTGCATTTCAGAATTGCATGATAAACCAAGCATATAATTATGTGCAGTAACTATTCAGCATATACGGGGTCTGACAATTAAGTTCGTGAACACATCCTAGAAAAAGTGCCACATACCTCATTGTCCAGTATCACTATGGTCACCTTCAAAGTACTCCTCTTGGGAAGCTATGCACTGATGCCAGCAACTAGACTATGTTTCAAAGCAATTTTGGAACTCTTTATCTGTAGTGGCCATCAGAGCTGTCATTGTATTATCCTTGATGTCCTGAATGTCATAGAAATGTCTTCCTTTTAGATTTCCTTTATTTTTGGATAAAGAAAAATGTCATTAGGGGCCAGATCAGGTGAGTAGGGAGGGTGTTCCAATACAATTATTTGTATAGTGTTGTCAATGTAGCTGCACAGTGGCAAATTCATGAACTTAATTGTCAGACTCAACAAATAACGAAGATAATTCTGATGGCTATTCCAGAGAGTTTCAAAATTGTTTTGATGGGTAGATTGGGCTCTGGTGTTGGTACATGGCTTCCCAAGGGGAGTGCTTCAAAGGTGACTGTGTATTGATAATCAGCAATGAGGTATATAACCCTTTTTCTAGGAAAGTTCGTGAACCTAATTGTCAGACCTCATAGCCCTCAATGAGTATGAGATAATGAATATGAGATGCTGAAATTTATTTTACCAAATACTTATTTTGATTATTTTTCAAAAACTTGCATCTAAGCAGAGGTAAATTTGGATTACTATTGATGTCTGTTATGGAAAATGAGTATACTAGGAGGGTGTTGCCCAGAATTAGTCAAACTACAGAGCTTAAGGTGACAGTTCTCAAGGCTGCCTTCACTTCTGACACAAATTGCATGCTTGAGGTTTCAGAAGACCACTCTCACATACAATAATTTGCCAGAAAAACATAAAGAATTGAACTCATGATTGTATTACAAGGAAAGGAAAAATATATATCAGGCTGAATCTAGAAAAGTTCCAAATGCAAATCTCCGCTTGTCCTCAGGATGTGTTACTCTCCTGGCATCAGTGTGTAACAATATGCAAAGAATATCGCCAACCAGAGAAGCTCACTCATGCTCTTCTGTCCAAATATTTCACTGGAGCTTCATTATGTAGCCATGACTGATTAAGTAAATGCCCACATGTTTGAACTCAGTCACCAGGTCAATTTATACCACATAATCCAAAGCCCCTCTCCTGAATCACATGGTTGGTTTTTCTGGCATGACTAGCCCATATCCTAAGACTGTGTGTTGTGGAAAATCCCACCATAAGATCCAGTGTGGCCAGCCTATGCCCTAAACAAAGATACTATATCAGGTATGACATTAATTACTTCCCTGAAGCCAAGAGAAAAGGTCAAACCCTCTATTGGCAAGGCCAAAATGCTTACTTTTAAAATGTATATTGCCTGAATAGATTAACATGTTTTGTTTCTGGTGCATTGTTATTTTATACAAATTCAGAAGGTGATTAATAAAGTAATGTAATATAATGTATATGTGTAAAATATAGCTGTTTTGTGAAAATTTTCAAAGTATAATCTTCAATAGTCATTACTAATATTATATAGATATTTGCAGGATGAATTAACAACTGTATGGTTTTCAGTGTTAATACTGTAACAAAGGCTCCTTTTATATATACACCAAGTACCTACACAGATTTTTCAGAGAAATTTAATGAGATCTATATAGCATCTTGAGCTACCTGCATTATTGTTAATTTGTTGCATATGAGCATATACTCAAGACCTTATACCTGCCAAATTAGGGAACAAATTCTTGTCACCAACTTTGTACTTTGTGTGTTTTTAGTAACAAGATTAATAAATTTATCCATCAAAAATAATTAGTGTGGAGAAAAGTGATCTAAATAATTAACTAAAGGTGATTAAGTGGCACTTTTTGAAATTTAAAAATGTGACAGGTATAATTTGTGGCTACACTTAATAAAACTATAAGGAGGAGTTCTAAGTTTCTATCCATTTGTGTAATAGTTAAAGGGACATTGTGAGAGATAGAAATATCCTGAAGAGGATAGTTATGCAAATGAAAACATTCCCTGATGACTAAGTTTATAAAATTACATGCAGGGGATTTTCAAGGTAAGATTCAAAGCCACAAAGCTAGGTGTCAAAACTATATAGCATGATGGTCTACATTACAGCTTATAAGGTTTTATTTGTTTTTTTCGGTGGTGTAACCAATAGCTGTTGCTCTTGCAATATTTAATTCAGTAAAATATAAACATATATGCTTAGATTGCAAATTCCCAGTTTAGTATCAAAGGTAGTAGGATCACACATGTGCATGTGAATATCCATTTGATTGTATGTCCAAGTTTTGTAGAGTGAGCTGCAAGAACCAGGTTAAATACTAGCAATAACTATTTGCCATAGTTTCCCTCATTGATCACATTTTTGGATGATTTTTATGTTGAGGACAATTAAAAATCTTAACAGTCTAAGTTTTCATGTATTTTCAATCTGCATAAAAAGTGCTGGCTTTAAAGTGAGCCTGTCTTAAGTTCAAGAACTCAATTAGTCCTGTATTAACATAATTTGGAGAGATAGGCAATTTAGCAGAAATAAGACATAATTTCTTAGGTAAGAAAAGGAAACAAAGCAATGAAAGTTTTCATAGATATTTAGAATTTGGAAATTTGCCTTTGATAACTTTGGAAAACAATTTTTAGAATGTTGAATTGGTTTCTCTTCAGAGTGGTGGTATGTTTGCTTTTATGTCAAATAGAAGCCAACAATTAAATGACTTTAAATTATTTTCTGAAGATGGCAAGCCCCATATGAACACAGAGATATAGTTTGAACCAGGTCAATACAGACATTAAATTTTATATTATATTACATGTGCTAGTGGTATGTTGACTGTTAATTTTAGTATTCAGTAGTATAGTAGGGAAATTATAGGTGACAATAATTTATCATATATTCCAAAATAGTTGGAAGATAAGATTTATAATGCTGCTGTCACACACAAAAAAGATAATTTTTTTGAGGTCATCGATATCCCAGTTATCCTGATTTGATCATTACATATTGAATACAGATATAAAAATATCATATGGGCCTCAATAATATGTACAACGATTATATTTCAAATTTTTTTTAAAAAATAGAAATAAATCTAAAATATTACTGCCTGGAAGACTAAAAATCACATTTTGTTGTAAAGTAAAAAATTTTCTTGAATACAGAAAAAAAATACACAAGAAAAAATGTTTAATTTATGATTTATTTTTCAAAGCAAATGTGCTATTGTTTATAGTCTTCCACATATGATGACATCCTTTGGTCCACAAAAAATAAGAAGGCAGAATAAAATGTTTTAAAAAACATAGCAGCCTCTATTTGTAATGATACAGTATATCAATTTTGTTTAATATTGATACAAAAGATTTCAAATTATCTTTTAAAGAAAGGGATATGAAAGAGAACTCTTGATAAATAGGGCATATGCTTTAATATTATGATAATACCAGTTTTGGTTTGAGGTATGACATTTATAATATATCTTCTTTGACTTACTTTGGCTTTCACTGCTGTGAAATATTGAAACTTGATTTCACTTATGAAATATGTTTATCTCAATTCAGTTCAAAGTGAATTTCCTTTTTCTATCCATGCAAGAGCTCATATTGAATGTTCTGTGGGACTATAATCCATCTTGCTGTGATTTGGGAAACATATTTATAAATAGTACTGTACAGATAATTTTCATTTTTATTACATGAGAAACCAAGTTTTATTTTATTAAGCTAATGATACAATATGAAGTATTATCTGGTACTATGATTCATGAAATCTATAATCATAACTAAAATAAAATGAGTTTAAAATCAAAATGTTAAAAATAACCCTATAAAGTCACCTCTTCTTTTTTACTAGAATCATATTCAGACACAAATTAGATACAAAATGTCTGACTCCAATACAAATTCTATGTGTAATCATGATGTTCACACTGAAGACATTCCATAAGACTCCTTAGTGGGCTATTAAATTATATAAACCTTTGCATGGGAAATAAATTAAACCTCTAATCAGAGTTTATTTCTCTGATTGCCACCACTTCCTCTTTCATAGATGTATTAACCTGTCACTCTCTTGACTAACTTTTTTCTAAAGATGTTTATTAAATCACATTTTATCATTTCCCTGTGGAGCTATATTGAGTCATACTTTGAATAAAGAAATACATATTGTATGTTTACCCATCTTGTCAGTCATTGTGTGAGATGCAAGATATACAACGATGAATAATATATAATCTCCTGTCCTCGTGGAGCTTAGACATGAGTCATTATCAAACTGTACATTGTGACTATACATTGTGACAGGTACATGGTGCCCTGGGAATTTAGCTCAAAAGCTAAAAGAATTTAGCTAAAAACAAAGGTAGTTAATATTTTTGAAATGAGTTAAAAAAGTACATATATGAGATATTCTTAGTAGAATTAAATAATTTGGACTTTACTGAAATAAAGAAAATCCTATCTCTAAAGAAGTATAAGGTAGTAATAGGGCCACCGAAAATATGTTAAAAAATGAAATGAATGCAAAATAAAAGCATGCTAGTCATTCAGAAAACTTTTGTTACACATATACTATTCCACAGAATTTGTGGTTATAGAGACCGAGATGGAATAAAATGTTCTCAAACGTTCCTTAGTATCCTTGGAAAAGTCGGACAAGTGAAATGGTTTCACTTACTTAGCACAGTAAGATAAATGAGAAAATCTTGATTAGGTCAGAGAACCATAAGTATATAGAAGCCAGTAAATTTCAGGAAAAAGTTTATAGAGGAGTTCACTCTAGAAAAGGGAATAGGAGTTAGCCAGTCAAAATTGTCCTAGTCAATGGTCAAAAGAGTTTTCTCAGACAGGAGCAGCAGTAGTAATGTAAGTGGTATACTAGAATAAATAACAAGTTGATCAGAGTAGTAGGAAGAACACTGTATGGAGGTTGGGAATGAGAGCAGGCTGCTGAAAATAAAGACTGAAACAATTGTTAGAAGCTTTGTTCAACATTTTAGTAAGTTTGGACTTTCTACCAAAGCTATGGGGATGTTTGGAAGATTGTTATACAGGGGAGTAAAATACATTGATTTGCAATTTATGAAAATGTTTCCGGAAGAAAAGGCAACGTGAATTTAAAAAACTGCATGCACAGTAACATACATGCACATGACTAACAGTAAGGAGAGTAGTTGTCTGTTTTACTAACTGTAATAAATTGGTGAAAGCCTGATCTAAGGGGAATTTGTGATGAATTTTGAGCCTGAAAAAAACAGAGAATTAGAGATTTCTAGCAGGGTTTTAATTTAAGTATCAGTTGACAAAGAAGGATGTGATATTATTTTATTTCACTCACTAAAAGAACACAAGAAGAACACAAATTTGGGGAGATAATGAGCCCCCTCGCAGGGATATCCATGTTGATATTTCATAGATATCCATGTTTACAAAATAGATACATCTATAGATTAAAATCTCAGAAAAGGCATCTAGACTGATAATACAGACATATGTCATCAATGAATAAATCGCAATTTTTAAAAAACAAAAAGTAATTATAGGAATAAAAAACACATTGGACAGCAACTAGATTATGTGAAAGAATAAGATGCTGGCAAAAAACATTTTAGGAACAGCTAAAAGAACAAGAACCCATAATGTGAATTGAGAAATAGAAAGCAAAAGAAAACAAGGTACAAAGTAGTGTCAAGGACTGCTGTTTATCCAAAAAAAAAAAAAATTGACTGCAAAAAAAAGAAAGTCTGATGGAGTAAAGGCCAAGTAAGATAACAGCATTAGAGTAGTGGACTATTATAGAAAGGTTTTATTTCCAGAATCAATCAGTTATACTCCTCGCTATTTGAAGATACTCTTAGTTTGAAAATCAGTAGACGAGGAACAGAACTCAGAGATTAAACTTAGGTAAATATGCCAATTTGCATAAAGGTCAATGGAAGAAACTAATTGCCAAAAGGCAGAGTGCCTGTAAGTCCAAAATTTCATCACCACATAGGAAACAAAGACCACCTGGTGCCAGTCTGCATTTACTAAAACTAATAATTGTGGTGAACATCATTATGGTATTACTAGATTTAACATCCGGAATTGTATGCATCTTTTTATTTTAAATTTTAACAATTCCCACCACACTGTCTGCTGCAATAGCTTTCCTAAATCGTCAAAAGTTGAATTGAACATTTATATTTTAAAGGAAGAATCAAACTTTTAAGGAATCATAGTAGGATAAGTGTAAAGTGCTGAACTTAAATTCAAAGAATAGTTGCACAAATTAAGAGTTGTCAAAATCTATCTTGAAGACTATTAAAATCTGGGGAATTAACTACAGATTGAATATCTCTTATCTGAAATGCTTGGTACCAAACATGTCTCAGATTTCAAATGTTGAAATATTTACACATACATAAAGAAATATATTGGGAAGGAGACCCATGTTTTATGTACACCTAATATACATAGCCTGAAGGAAAATTGATACAATATTTTTAATAATTTTGTGCATGAAATAAAGTTTGTGTATATTGAACCATCAGAAAGCAAAGATATCAGGTATGGAATTTTCCACTTGTGAAGTCATATCAATACTCAGAAAGTTTAGATTTTGGAGCATTTCAGATTTTCAAATCAGAGGGGCTCAATCTGCATCATCTCCTAAGGAATATTAGCATAATATAGAAATTGGGGAGAGTGAGAGAGAATATCAGAATTAAAATAAAACAAAAAAGTCTAATGAAACATCTAGATTTTATTAACTGACATGTCTACATATTTCATGGGACCTATTAGAGATAAGAAATAGGTTAGAAACAAAAAATAATTTGGAAATCCAATGTACAAAGGGAGTTTATTAGTATAGCAATGACATCTTAAATTTAAAATACTGCTGAAAGATTAGGCCTCTCAAACAGCGTAATTTAAATGGTGAGCTGTTTATACACCACAAAATATAAAAAATGTTCAACAGGACTGAGATGACTTTAGAAAGGATATGGCAAATCTAAAGGCTTATCATGAAAGAAAGAGAAATTATGTTTACTTTTTATTGCTCTGGATAACCAAGTCGGAATCATGGAGAGACGTGTGTTGAATTAATGTGAAATTATGAGGAGATTTATTTTGAAATAGTGTATGAAATAAATGAGTAACACTTTTAGTTGTCACTAAATACAATACCACCTGTCAAAATAATGAGTTATTTGCTACCATAAGCATCCTAGAAGTGTTTAACTACTATTAGAGATTTGTATACTCTCTAAGTTTATGTAGGCCTTAAAATTATTTTATTCAGTTAACAAGTACGGTTGCCCAATACTGGTACCCCATTGGAAAAGTGAAACCCATAGAGTTGTTTTTTTGTTTGTTTGTTTGTTTGTTTGAGTCTGAATCTCTCTCTGCTACCCAAGCTGGAGTGCAATGACACACGGCTTTCGTAGCCTCGACCCGCTGGGCTCAGTCAATCCTTCTGCCTCAGCCTTCCAAGTAGGCAGAACTATAGGCATGCACCAACATACCCAGCTAATTTTTTTGATTGATTGTAGAGCCAAGGTCTCACCAAGTTGCCTAAGTGGGTCTTGAACCCATGGATTCAGGCTATCCTCTCATTTCCACTTCCCAAAGTGCTGGGATTACAGGCGTGAGCCACCACATCCAGCTTATAGAGATGTTGTAATTTTGTACCCAGTTAACCTTAATTTCAACATCAAGCATGATTTTTGAAAGGAAGAAGAAAGGAAGAAAGGAAGATGATGGAGAGGAGGACACTAATTCACTTTTACTTGTCATCTCTATGCCTCTATGTCTCTGTCTATGCTTGTGTCTGTGTCTGTGTCTATCTTTGAAGTCTAACTCTATGCCTGTGTATCTCTCTGTATAGATATGCAACACACACAGTAAAATATTGTCTCCAAAAATACAATCTATTTTTATTTGACTTCCCTTAAAATTCAATATTTTGTAGCACACTCTAGTGGCATTTTTTTCCTGACTAGTACAATAATTTCAGTAAATCTCTTCTTCATAGTTTCATTTTTTGAGAAATAGAGCATAGAAAGGATGGTAGACAATGAACAACAGAGGCTTAAATTTTGTTACTAAGCAGATGACAAATTAAAAACATAAATTATCCTTTTAAAATTATATTTGGAAGAGAATATAAGTTTAAAGCGTTAATAATGATTTTGTCGAAGGTTTTAGATTTTAAAACCTAAAATCTGTGCCAGATATAAGGCAAGCAATTAGGCCAGTAAGTGTGGCAGAAGCTTGTTGTTATTAGTGAATGTGAGTGTATTTGAGACACTCATCAGTCTCTGAAAGCCAGATCGACTAACTGAGAAATTTGGTTAAATGGATTCAAATCACTTTAGTTATTCAAACATTTATTTAACACATCCTGCACTCTAAGCATTATATTAAGTAGTGTTTTATTTGGGGTCTTTGATACATAGGGGAAAACAATCTTTTCATTCACGCTACGTTAAGCGTTGCAAGATCATTTGGAGGTCATTTTAGGAAGAGGGGTAAAAAGTCCCCCAACATTCTGGAACATCTGTACATCGCAAACATGAAAGCATATTTTTAAAACCTTGAGAGCTGCAGTGACTCAAGGGACTTGAGTAGCAAGGGTGGGGCCTTCTCACTCTGATGTTACGCTTTAGACAGATTCATTTTCTTCTTCGTTTTTATTACCCTCTGTATGCTTCTTTTTACCATCTAGTATTGTTTTTCCTTGACATCCTTTCCTTTATATTGTGCAACTGTTCACTAAAAGTTTTGTCAAGACCCCTTTTGTCCTCAACTCTGCTTCTTCTCTATTACAGCTCAGCTCTATTTCCTGAATTCTTACATCTCTTCACCTTCAGATCACTTGTGTGACTGTTCCATGTTGCCTTTTTCAAATTTTAAAGAAAGATATCCAAGTACTTCCTATGCAAACATGTCTATCTCTCTCTCTTTCTTTTTACAGGAAAACTTGTAAAACATTTTGAAATAAAACAAGAAAAAGATTAGCAGCTATCCTATCCTGCTCACTCACATGGAATATTTTACCTTTTACTGTATTGAGCTATTTCATATCACTGGAGGTTGTAGACTAGTGAAAATAATGAAAATTATCCTTATTCTTAGAGATGTAAATTAGTTTTCCCAAGGGAACAAAATTGATTATTGTCTTGTGGATAGTTTTGACTCCAACTATTTGTAAATTCACTTCAGAATCCTTTTTTCTCTACACATGTCTCTGCTCTTTTGATTATCCTTTGAACCAATTATAACATCTGACTGGTTTCCTTATTAATGAATAATGTAGGTCGGGATCAGAGGCTCATTCTTGTGATCCAGTACTTTGGTAGTCCGAGGCAAGAGGATTTCTTGAGTCCAGAAGTTCAAGACAAGCTTAGGCAACATAACAAGATCCCATCTCTACAAAAAATAAAATTAAAAAAAAAAAAAAAACAGGCATGGTGGTGCGTACCTGTAGTCTCAGTTTCTCTGGAGGCTAAGGTAGAAGGATTGCCTGAGGCCAAAAGGCCAAGCCTATAGCAAGCCATGATCCTGCCCCTGGACTCCAATCTGGGAGACGGAGTGAGACCTCAACTCAAACAAGCAAGCAAACAAACAAACCCAATAATGTAATAATGTAAATAATTTTAATTTCACATATGTTCATTTCATATTTTTATGAAGGTTATGATTATATTCTCTTTTAAAATGTGTCCTCTAACACTTAAAAAAAAGAATACTCTACCACGGGCCACTCCTAGCTGTTGAAAATGTATCTATTACAACCCAAACAGAGGTGGTTGGAACGTAACTAGGGGAAAGGGCATTGGTGAACAGATCATTTAGGACCTTGTAAAAATGTTTTAAACCTTTGACATTAAATCTGTGTGAGAAGGGAAGCAAAGATGTGCCAAACTGATTGACAGCTTTAAAAGGATTGTTCTGGCTATAGTTTTGATAGACAAAGGGGGGCCTAGAGCAAAAGCAGGGAGATCATTTAAGAAGCTGTTACACTCATCCAGATGAGAGGTGATAATATTTGGACAATCAACCAAGTAAGTAATGATACAATAGTGTAATTAAATAAGATTCTTGATACCTTTTGAAAGTTGAGCCAACAGTATTTGCTGTTGAATTAGATGCAAGGCATGTGAGGATGAGAGAAACCAACAATTATATCAGGATATTGGATCGAAGAAATTGGAATGGTGGAGCATTCAGAAAGTATGTGGGATGGGTATCTTTACACATGTTAAGTTTGAGGAACCCATTAAATTTCTGAGTGTGGATTTTGTGGAGGGAGCCAGGCATCCAGGACAGAAATCTGGGCTGAATATATAATTGTGGTAGTCATTAGCATTTATATGGTGTTTAAATCCCAAGCATTTTTTGAAACATACAAAGACTACCCAAGTAAGAACAAAAAGAGACTATTAATTCAGAACTTACTATTTCAAGGAAGTCAGCCATCATCACTTGGGCTTGGCAGACGTCAAGGCAGGTAGAGGTTTAAGAAAACTTTATAATAGGAAAATGAAGATTTTCGAAGTGCTCTGATTAGATGTTATTAGCATAGGAAAGCTGAAGATAGGCTAATTAGAAATGAGGCCTTTTATGTGATTGGTTTCAGAAGGTTATTTGGCTTTCTCTGATTGGTCTGGAGTTGCAAGGTGGAGAAGGGAAATGGGGGAAGGATGGCAAAATAAGCATTTGTTGCCGAAATTGTCACCTGTATGGAACAGTTACTGCAGAGATCATGGTTTGGCTTCCCAGGCATCACTTGTGGGTCAGAGTTGTATTATCATATATTGTGTGGCCAATTGTTCCTTGCATCTTCAATATCTCACAATAGACAAGGATGGTCACTGGTCACTGGTGTAAATGTAAGTAGAAAAGAAAAAGGTGGAAATTTAAAGATTTACATTTATGTCCATGTGCACATTATTGTTTTGTTTCTACATGAAGCAAAATGAATTGTTGATGAAGCAAGAGAATTGTTTTCATAACTGCAAGTGGCAATTGTGAGCCCTGTGCCTGTGTGTATTTTCCATGATGTTCTGATCCAAGTATAGCTTGCCTCTGCAAGGTTACAGCTCACTTCAATATTGTTATAGGCTCGTTGAAGTAACACCTGGAGTGAACAACAATTAAATGAATCGTGTGTACATTCTCAGTATTGGGTTGTTATGTGGAGTTACCGAAGAGAGCAGTCAAGGTCATTTGGAAAGAATCAGAATGTTTTCTAAAGAGGAAAAAAAAATTCTGGGCACAACCAGCTTCATAATTTATTAACTTTGCCCTTATTGTCATTTTGCCCACTTTTGACTCTCATTTTTTCTTCTTTCATTGCATTCTGTTGTCATGTTTTTCTTCTCTGAATTTTGTGGCCTTCTTTTGAAGAATAACTTCCAATCGAGAGAATTCATGCACATTACATTTTAAAGGCCTCTCCTTGGGATGAGGGAGGAGGCTCGCTCCAAGCCCTCTGGCACAAGGCGACTTTTTCAGACTGTCCCGCTGTTGTGCAGCCTTTCACCACTGCTCCTTGGTGCTGTGCTGGCCCGTGCTGCAGCTTCTCATTAGCATTCTGGGCACATCGCTTCATGCTGGCAGCCCTCTCTTTCCCTTTATTACTGTGTCCTTCCTTTTACCCCCTTCTCCTTTGCTTCTTTTTGGATCTTTTGTTACCCAGCCTCTTTTACCCTCTTTGACTTGCTCCCTTGTCCTCTTTGTCTTCTTCTGTTATGATTTATGATTTTGCCCTACTCTTTCCTTCTTCAGCCATCTGCTTCCAAGTGAGCTCCTTACCTTAAACCACAGTCAATACCTTGCCTAGCTACTTAACTTTATTTGCAGTTGAATTTTTAAATAGAGTACTGAAATAGCCCTCATTAGCAGCTACATTAAACACACACAAATCCTTCAGTATAACTTTCTTATACTTCTTTCCTGAATTTGGAAAATCTAATGCTATGCCTTTTTGAACACCTTATTCTGAAAACTTAAATTAGAAATGACTGTGCATTTCTTCAAGGATTATTCCTTTTTGAGAAGATGTTATATATGGTAACTTCTCCTTTCGGAGATCTAGAAAGGGTTTATTAACTGCATTTTTTGTTTGTTTGTTATTGAATAAGAGCCAGAAGAAGGAGCCATGAAGGAAATGCCATGTAATATAGGACAAAGAAAGAGTCAGTCACGACTGCAATATTAAATAGAAACTATTTGATTGCATATCATAGAAAACAATGCCAGCTTCCTTAAGGCAAAAAATTAGAGGGGGATTTATTAAGAGAATATAATGCCTTGCAACACAGGAGCAGAAATTGGAAATTTGCATATGTCAGAAAGTTGTTTATCATCACGTGTTTCATTCTTTTCTCTACTGTTTGTCTTTTTCTACAAATAAGAAAATGACTACCTCCAGCCAGGCACAGTAGCTCATGCCTGTAATCCCAGCACTTTGGGAGGCTGAGGCAAGAAGATTGCCTGAACTCATGGGTTCAAGACCAGCCTGGGGCAATGTGGTGAGACCTCGTCTCCACAATAAATAAACAAACACACAAACAAACAAACTGGGTGTGGTGGCACATGCCTGTGGTTCTAGCTACTTGGAAAGCTGAGGGGGAAGGATCATCTGAGCCAGCAGGTCAAGACTGCGGTGGCCATGAGCGTGCCACTGCACTTCAGTCTGGGTGGCCGAGTGAGACTCTCACTTAAAAAAAAAAAAAAGAAAAAGAAAATGGCTAACCCTTAATCATTCATTTCAAAGATAAGCAGATACTGAGACAGGAATCTCTTTTACAGGATAATTTCAGGGGAAGAAACTCTGCTTGGCCTACCTAAACCATGGGTTGAGTTAACAATTGTTGTGGAGTAAGGAGTGTCATCAGACAGTTATCCAGGGCTTCCAGGGAAGTATGTCTTGAAAATTTTATAATAATGTTACTTGAACAACATGCTTGATCTGAGACTTAGCTTTTACATTTATAAAATGGGGATATAGTACCTACCTCACTGAATGAGATGGCCACTAAGGGTTAGCTATTATCATTGCCAAAAATAAAACAGTAAATGCAGCATATTCTAACCATATAATTATTGTGGAGCACATTATAACATGCCTGATATATAGTCCCCATTTTAATAAAATAAATACTCAAAAGTCAAGCAGCACTTACCCCTTAATGTTATGAGGCCATTCACACGTGGCTGACAGTTCTGGCAAATGTCCATGATTATCTAGGTCATTCTAAGTGCTGCACAAAGCAGGGTGGGTATTAAGTCTTCCTTAGAGCAAGTATATTTGGATAATGGCAGAAAATAAATGACACCCAAGAGGCTGAGACAGACTAGGATGTCCCATTGGGGTCTGTGTTCATAAATTTATTTCTGCAGAAAATGATTAGAAGCCACAGTGAGGTTATAAATTGGAGGCTCATGTCACTGGAGGTTTGGGGAGATATGAGGTATTTCTAGTACTTGAGGCAGAATTAGAGCAGCACTGTAACAGAAGACTGTGGAGGGACATAAGGAAAGTAGAAACTTATTGGAAAATTTACTTCCCAACTAGGTGTGAATGATATTGGCTATGAGAGACCTAGCAGTAGCATGAAGATTCCTGATTTCAGAATGGAGTAGCTGATAATACTTCAAGAGAATATTGCCAGATGAAATGCAGAGTGTTTTAAAAGTGTAAATTGCTCTCTAAATTCCAGGTGTTATTCATCTGAATCGGGGTATGGTTGTGGGAGAACATGAGTACTGTCATACTATAAGAAGAAAAACCACAGAAATATCCAAGCTCGAACATAAATATACTGAAAGAACTTTTATAATTCAGATTAGCATCTTTCAAAGCATATTGTGCATTCTGCCAATGTTAATAGGTGACACAGAACATACTAGATTAAACGAGGATAAATAGGTATCTCTACTACAGGACTTCACAGAGACTTTAAAATGCCAATGTGCATTATGAAGTCCACACTGGGAATATGTAATATGTTGGATTTCCAAGATCTATTTGATCTCAGTGCCCTTTTCTACAGCCTACCTTGGGACGCTTGGTATTCAGAAGACCAAGGAAACATAAGTTCATTACATCGTTTCTCCATATCACATTATAATTATTCTCAAATTAGTCAAATACCATCAGCACAGTCTGTATGACAGCAAGATAGTTTTATACGTACTTCATTAAAAGCACTTGAAACTCCTGTGTACAAATAATCTTTGCATTAAATTAATGCTAATGGTTATAAACCCATAACATTTGGAAGCTTTTGCATAAATGAATTCTTTTCATATGTATGACAGTGATTCTGACACTATGATATAGTCACATTCAGTGTAGGTGCACAGACACTATGCTTTATTTCTATTTATCTCGTTCCACCTTGCAATTTTTTTTTCCATGCTCATACCCACAATTCCACTTGGATTCTTGGGCCCAGAATATACAATTATCAAGTTCCTATTATATTCTTTAATGACTCTCATTATCATAATTTTCTCTCTTGTGTTTTATCATGTGGCAGAATTTATTGCTATCCTAATTTTACTTAGTGCTTTGGGTTGGTTATTGTTCATAATTGGCATCTGAAAATTAAAAATCATTCCACAGAATATAGTTAATATTTTAGTCTCCTGCCAGATATGCCCCCTGAAATCTTAACTCTGCATTTTGTAGCTAAAATTTGGTTGGTATTGATGACATTTAATTAAGATTCTAGATGTCTTGGAAGAAAAAAAAAAGTGTTCTTAATTTTTAAAAACAACTGGTGCTGTGTCTCTAAATTAATGTTTTCTTCTCTTTATTTTTACATTGTCTAATGTAAATGCTTTTCAGTAAAATCTAAGAAATTATTTTAAGTTAAAGGCATTTAACAACATTTAATACTGATTCTTTCCAGTCATGCTTTATTTCTTTGAAGAACCCAGACATGGTGACCAGGTGATCAGGAATTAACTTGAGAGGTGTAGGAGGAAGAGGAGTATTCAATTATAACTCAAGGTCCACAGATATTTATTCTTAGGAAGTGCCATGCTTGATTTTACTTAAACCAGTGGTACTTTCTTCAATCCTTTCCCCTCTGTTTGTTGTTAATTATATCCCTGGCTGAAGAATTTTGTTAGGGATACTTATGAAATGACCTGGAATCATTTTCAAGTTATTATATTAATTACAATCCAATGTTGAACAACTTCATTATAGTTAAGAGAACAGTCTAGAATATCTTTCAAACCATTTATTCAAACAAAATTGAAACAAATGGTTAGCTGTTTCTTTTTCATTACTATCATCACTTTATATTGAGCTCATGTTCCTTTTTCATATTTGTCTTAGTCTATTCAGGCTACTAAAACAAAATAATTTAGAGTAGGCAATTTGCAAACAAGAGAAATTTATTTCTCAGAGTTCTGAAGACTGGGAAGTCCAAAATCAAGGCACTAGCAGATTCACTGTGTAACAAGAGCTCAAGCTCTGCTCCAAAGATGGAGCTTTGTTGCTAAGTCCTCACATGGTGGAGGGGCCAGGACGTTTTCCTTATCTCCTTTATAAGGGCACTAACCCCATTCATGGGGGCAGAGGCCTCATGACTTAATCACTTTCCCAAACTCTTCATCTCTTAATACTACTACAATGGAGATCAGGTTTCAACATGAATTTTGGAGGGACACATTTGGACCATAGCAATATCTAATCCATAATATTAGCATGTGAAGAAAATGAGGAGAAATTTATGGGGCTGTTAATGTTCTGTCTAAAGCCATCTAGCTACAGAGTAGCAAAGCTGGGATCAAAACCCAGGTATGGCTATCTCTGGACCAAATTGCCATCTTTTTTTTTTTAGAGGCAAGTTCTCGCTAAGTGCCTTGGCTGGTCTCGAACCTTGGGCTCAGGCAATCCTCTTGCCTCCTCCTCCCAAAGTGCTGGGATTACAGGCTTGAGCCACCATGCTCAGCAAATTGCCATCTATTAAACTACCCTTCCTTCTATTACATCTTTGGAATTTATTATTGAAGTATGTATACCTTGTATAATGGGTTCCTATTTGAAGATAAGAAATACGTTACATTATTTAACTAAGTTCTGTAAATTTATTTGTTTGTTTATTTATTTATTTTTGAATTGGAGTCTCACTTTGTCGCCCAGACTGGAGTGCAGTGGCACGCTCCTGGCCACCACAGCCTCGACCTGCTGGACTCGGGCGATACTTCAGCCTCAGCCTTCCAAATAGCTGGAACTACAGGCGCGCGCTACCACGCCCGGCTAATTTTTTAATTTTTATTGTAGAGATGAGGTCTCGCCAAGTTGCCCAGGCGGGTCTCGAACCCGCGGGCTCAGGCAATCCACTCACCTCAGCCTCCCAAAGTGCGGGATTACAGGTTGAGCCACCGAGCCCGGCCAGTTTTGTAAATTTAGATAAAAATAACAACATCAATCACCCACCCACAGTTCTGGAGTTTGTCTTAGTTAATACCTAGGCTGGCACCTGGAACCGTCCTGCATCTTGGTTCTGGGGCTCCTGCTCCATGTTTCAAGCCAAGCACACTAAGGATTTGGGAGAATAAAATAAGTTTGCTCAAGGAAATATTAAAACTCTTTTCTTATAGTTCAGGCTTAAATTCAGACTTTCTGTCACCATAGGACATGCTTAAACCTGCTGCTCATTTTGGTGACTGACATTTCTTTTGGTACTTTTGACTCGTAAATTTGAAACATTGAAACCGTCTGTGGTTATTCTCTCTATTATTGTCTATAATTCACATGGCACCTTAACCATGAACTTTCTAGAAATCTTCCTCTGATGATGGCTTTTTTTTTTTTTTTGGCCTCTTAGCATTCAGTAAATCTGAGATAGGTGATGTTAGAAAAATGTCTCATTTTTTTATTTCTATCAGTTATCATTTGTAAGACATACACGAAAACACAGATCATTTCTCCAGCAGCATGGTTTAGTGGATTATGGAATCAAAATCAACCTCATCTGGAGCTGGAGTTCTAAGCTTAAATCTCCCTCAACAGGGTGAGATAGCATGAGTAGTTTTAAATTATTTAAACCCTCTGAGCCCCAATTTTTGTAAAATATAAATAACACACCATATATATAAAAGTATCTTATCAACTGTCAAGTGTTATCTATGTAGCATCTTCCCTTTCAATTTGCAAGGTCTTAGGGTAAATTAGCTAAATATGAATTCTAGCCCTGACATTTACCTTTTAGCTTTGCTAAGTATGTGAGCCCCAATTTAGCCATCTAAAATGCAATTAAAATATTTATTTCCAGAGTGTTTTGACCTTGAGAATATTTTAGCTAAGCACTATGGTGAGATGACAATTATTTTCATTTCTTCTCATCATTTTCAAGTCATCTAAATCTAATTGATGAACTTCTTCAATGTTTCTTGAATGTAAATGACAATCTGTACTTATTTAACGTTGCTGAACTATGAAAAGATAACAGCATGTCTTTAAATGATTCTGATTGTTTTGATTGCTAATGGAAATATCAGAATATCTTCTTTGCTTTATTTGAGAAGTGTTGGTTTATATAATACATATTTATTTATAAATTAAATATACACATGTAAGACACTTTGTTGAAAACTGGATCTAGAGAGAGTACACATCATTAATACATTAATATATGTGCCCACCCAGAAAATATCATAGTAGATAATATTTCATAGGACTGAGATAGAAGACTAACTGCAGGCTGGTTATACAGATGTTGCTTCTTTCTACAAGCGATGTTATAGCTAACCTACAAGAATTAGGGCTATTTAAGTAGCAGACGGTATAGAAATTGAGATGTATAAAACTCCTAATCAAAGTTGTAGTCATATGCCAGACATATCCTGCAAGGAGGTTGTAGCTTCATTTTATTTTTAAAGTTGCCAGATGGTGTAAGGAACTAGAAAGCACCTGAAGAGTTGCCTTAAAAGTTAAAACATTAAAAAATTAGATGATTTTATAAAAAATTACAGTCTACATCAGAATATACACATAAAAATCACCATGACTTAAAATAATTCCCAGGCTAAGACTATCACATTTAATAATAACTCAGAACAGATTTAGGCTTTCTGGGCCTGACGTTTATGCAATTTGGATGACTTCTTTCAGAAATAAATATGTTAGTTTTGAAAATCTTATAAAAATATATTACCATGTGGACACTTTGTTCTGGCTTTTCCTCAGGCCTTGGAAGAGACTTGTTCAAGTGAGGAGCTTATGTTTCTTAGCTTCGGGGTAATTCTACCACTGAGTACAGCTGATTGAATGCACGAGCATATCTGAAGGAAGATCATGTCAATAAGAAAAAAGTGGGTCAGCCAAGAAATTTTATAATCAAGAGAGTCCCTGAGATAAATATTGACATTGCCCATATCAGCAATGCCAGGGAGAAGAATCATAGTTAATAGATTTGAGAATTTGAGTTTTGTCAGCAAAGCTGCCTATATTGTGAGATGAACCCATCTGGTTATAGTGGAAGCTTACCAGGATCTGATTCCTTATTTACAAAGCCAACATTGGATTAACACTTATTCGACCCTTCCCACTACCCTACTCCCTGCCCCCACAACACCATCCTCTGCTTACAGGAAGAGGATCAAGCCCTCAGATCTCTTCTGCATGTCTCATTGTAAATGAATAAACAGGTCTACCAATTACATACATTAATTTGTCTAAGCCAAAACACTGCATAGTTGTCTCTTTAGAAGTAATTGGCAGAGAGTTCACATGTGGACTAAGTAACCCAGAATTTTACTTTCACCAAGAACACACAGCTCTTTTTCTGTAGCACTCTTCATATTATAGATATTTTACTAATCTTCCAGATCAAAACAAATTATTTGAAATTTTAAAAACAACCATCAGGAATCAGAGGTATAAACCTGTTTTCAGTGCTCTGCAGTTGCCCTCTGGATTCCTCTGATAGCATCCAGTATGTTTTATTAATCCTATTTTATACAACCCACAATGGCTCTAATTCTTGGAGTTTCTGAAACTATTTCAGATGGAAATAATCCACTATCTCTGTTTTGCCCTATGAAATGTTTTAAAGGTTCTAAAATGTTCCTTCATACTAGTACATTTATGAAAGCAGAAAATGTTGACATAAAAAGGAAGGCAAAATATGAATGTGAAACGGAGCTTTCCTCTAACTTAAAACATCTCTGAAATGCATACACTAATGTACATCCATATTGATCTATTCGCTTTTATTATCTGTTTATTGTTGTATTTATTTGTCTGCACATTATTTACTCACACCTTTATACTCAGCAGAATCTGATAAAGACTAGACTTTTTATTATGGAAAAGTTGACTGTTATGAAAGCAGATAGCACATTACACACAAAGATGTCCTCAATGATGAATTGTATATGTATGTCACCTATACTATAACATCTTACAGTGCCATGTAAATTATGAAGTTAATTTATAGAGTTGAAATCCAATTATAAACTATATATGGCTCAAGCACACTATAAATACAACATGTTGACTACTGAATTATTCATGCTCTTATTTTCAAGTAAACATATGTCTCATTATTACATGTTCTTCTTATTAATCACCTCATTTTTAAGTCATGTATTTGTGAAGCCCAAGTAAATCCCATAATTAGCATTAGTGAAACATACACAAAACCTGTGACTTTGGGAAGAAGATATTGATCACTTTGGCAAAGGTATTTTGCAGTTGGGATTATGTATATATATATATATTATATATATATATATACATATAATAGCAAAGTTTATACAAAGCACATGCTTATAACAGAAAGTAATTTAGAATTTGGGGCATATAAATGTGATAAAGATTGACATTTAAAAAATCTCTGTCAATCTATAGAAACAGGAAGATGATTTGGAGCTAAAGTTAGACATGTGCTTGATATAACAGGGGCAATCTATATGTGTGCTTATTGTTTTCTATTCAAAGATACTTATTTTTGTCCTGACAAAAATCATCTCAGTGATCCTATAGAATAGAAATATTTTCTTATTCATACTGTCTGCACTGAAGACAGTATGATCACTGCTTTTAATAAACTCAGAGTCAATTTCAGATGTTTGACTTATTTTTGCTTGACCGTGTCTCTGAAATTATTATGCTGATACTTGGGAGGGTGGTAACAATGAGTTATTGGAATTAAATATCTGCTGTTTCCTTGACTCTCAAGAAAAGATGATACAATTTAAGTTTCAAAAAAAACCTCACTTAGAAATAAAGTAGGAGTCTTTATTATGAAGCTACAATAATCAAAACAGCCTGGTATTGGTACAAGAACAGGCATATCGACCAATGGAACAGAATAGAGATTCCAGAAGTAAAACCTTAATTTCTCAACCAACTCATCTTTGTCAAAGTCTCCACCACCAACCACTAGGGAGAGGAGAACCTATTCAGTAAATGGTGCTGGGAAGGCTGACTGACCACATGCAGAAGAATTTTTTAACATCTTTAATATCTCTACCCCTCTTTCTGAAAGCCCAGAAACTCATTTCATGATCAGATGGTTCAAGAGTGGCCATACAGTTTCTCCTCTCTCCCTCCACAAAAAACCTAAGTAATATTGACTAAAAACTCATGCCATTTGAAACATACTAACGTTGGGTAACTAACACATTCACTGGAAGCAACATAAGCAATGAAATCATTAAACAATTTATTGACAAACAAAATCTGAGTTCAAGTTGTTAGATAACCTAAGAGGGTATTTTAATTGTCCTCTAACTTTTGCAAGCAGTTTCTCAAATAAGCAATTTAATTATTTAGGATTGCATTGAAAGTTGAATCTAGTCATTTGCACTATGCATATATTTAACATAATATATGTGTGTTTAGTTTATGCAGGAAGAAACCAACCCAAAGGGTACAATATTGTTATAAGGTACTCGAAAATATATGATGTGCAAGCAACATCAATAGTTCTACAATTCTACATTTAGAATTAACAACAATAAAAAAAATTTTAATAGTCCTCTGAAAGTAAGATTTCCAATAAAGAAAACTTTTTAAATGATTTCCAAGCGATTTCTGCTTCAAAGTTTGCCAGTGTCCACCTTTCTTTCAAATAAAATTTTATTTTAAAATTATAATAAATTCTTTTGTGCTTAAATGTATTTTTTTGTTTTCTTTGGCCCATTATGATATTTATCATTGTGTTTAAATGAATGGGAATTCTCATATTTGTGTGTAAGCTATTTTATAAAAAATGAAAACTCTTAAGTTCAGGTTGCAATTTTAACAAGCATTAAACAAGCAATTAAAATTGACCCTGACATATTTAACCGAATAGCAAATGAATACGTGCTGAGGATATATTTTGTTTCTGTTTCTTAAATCTCAGTTTTGCAAAAAAAAAAAAAAAAACCTTTTTTACACAAGGTAGCTGGCAAATGCATTATATCATATAAATTTTACTACATGTACAATGCCTATACTAAAACCAAAATAAATATTTTTAGAAACACTAAAATATGCAACAGAATATCTTAACTTATATTAAAATTAGTTCAGACATTCAACAAAAACAAATGAAATATCATCTCACTTTTATTTTTTTCTAATTGCTATCTATGTACCTGTTACAAATTCAGATTCACAGCAAGGACTTCAGTAATGCGCTAGTTCTATAACCCATGAAGGAGGACCGTAATGAAAGAGAGAGAAAGAACTTCATGAGCTGGAAAGAGATCATCAGTGTCATAAACCTGGGAACTGGGATGCAGAGACATAAAGTGAAAGTAAAGTTGCTGTTTGCAACTTTGAATCAAATCTCAGCAGTGTGTTGCTGTCCAGAGCAGAAGTCAACAAGGACTGAAAAATCAAATAGAACCATTGTAGCAAATGTTCTTGGAACACTGAGCATAGACCAGACTCCAAAAAGCTCAAGGCAGAGTGTAAGTGGCTCAGATAATGTGACCATGGATTACAAGGAGGATCAGCAATTTGTTCTAAAGAATGAGCATATATGAAAAGTAATGTCACTCTAATATTGATTACTTCCAAAGTTACTGATGTCACCCAGTGTCTACTAGTCTTGATTTTTTTTATTTTTATTTGTAAAACATGAACATTAAATAATATTTTTCTTTGAAGCAAATGACTACTGAATTTTTTCACTATTTTTGGCATTTGATGTGCACTAATAAGGCCAAAAAATACACTTCCAACATCACAAACTCCATGTGACCTTTAATAAAAGTAAGCTACCATACCTTGGTTCTGGATGTCAGGTTAATTTGTTTTGCAATTTTCTTCTTCCTCAATACATATGGATCCCTTTCTATAAAAAGTCAGTGCATGCAGACACGAAATGGAACATGGATCTGAATCCACCGAGCCAATAGTCATAATAAGTATACTTGATAGAATCTTGCTTTTTGCATTTAATACATACTGTAATCATATTTCTGTCATTATTTATGAGGCTGCCATGTTCTTTGTAGCAGGTATATGATATTGCATTGCATTGCATGAATATCTCAAAATTTTCTTAGTCAATTCTCTATTGATAGGTAGTTTTCAGTTTACCGTGAGTAAAAATAAGACTGTAATATTTGTTTGTTTCCTTTTCCAAGAACTTCCTGTCCTAATCCCAAAAAGCCAAGACTGTGAATATGTCATTTTGCATAGCAAATAGACTATGAGATGTGAATACATTAAGGAACTTGAGATGGAAGATTATCTTGGATTATTAAGGTAGGCTCAGTGTAATCACAATGTTTTAAAAAGAAGAGAGAGTCAGAATAAGAAAGTTAGAGGGAGATGTGGCTATGGAATAATGGTTAGATAGATGCAACCTTGCTGGCTTTGACTACAGAGGGAAAGGGGAAAGACCCGTGAACCCAGGAATGTAGGCAGCCTTTATAAAATGGAAAAGGCAATGAAATGGATTCTCCCTGAGAGCCTCAAGATGAGGGTAGTCCTGCGACAGTTTGATATTAGCCCAGGGAGGCCTGTATCCAGCTTCAGACCTACAGAAATGTAAGATAATACGCCTTAGTGTTATAAACCACAAGTTTGTGTATTTAACAGCAACAATAGAAAACTTGATATGTTATGCTCATATTAACATGAAGATTGATACCGATTTTTAGAAGTAGAGTTACTGAAATACAGAAAACAACATGCTTTAAGTGTTTCAGAAGGGAAGTTACATCACATATATTTTACATAAAAGCAAGTCCTGGTCATAGCAAAGAGCATTGCTATCTCATATTCTTTTCTCTTTTAAAAGTGTAAGGGCTAAGTGTGATTAAGGTGCCAAGGTAATGCAAGGTATTTTGTTCTCCTGGAGCTCAAAATGAAATCGAATCAAGTCAATTGCTGCACCATAGTAATAAATAGTGGAAGACAAGAAACATTCTAGTAAAATGTGCAAAGAAAACTATACCTTAATTTTCAGTACAAAAAAATAAAACTTATTCTCATTTCAGTTATATGTTAAATGAGACAGATTTCAGTCTACAAGTGTCACGTCAGACTATGTAGTGAATGTGTATAATGTCAAATAAAGTGACGATTTAAAAAAAATTAAACTTCTCTTAATGGCCGACTTACAGTAAGCTGGATAATGTTAAACCACAACTGTTGCAAAACAGAGAAAAATCCATTTACATTTTTAAATCATCATGGTAAATTTTATTTATTTTAAATGAGAAGATACTTCCTTTGCTGACAGTATTTAAGTGGTGTACTTATCTATGTATGCAGGCATGCATGTGTGTATTGAATGATAGGCTGACAATCTCAATCCTAATCCTTGGTCCAAGTTATCCTGTAGCTTTGTAGTAGACTTCATCCTTCTCTAAATGCACATGTCTCCCCGAAGGGAGATCTCAATATGCATCCCCTCTCACTCCACTAAGTGTATGCTCTCTCCTCCATACTTTGTACCACCTCATTGAAGCTGCCTGTTCTGTTTCACAGCCCTGGAGGTCTTTGCTAGAAGACAAATCAAATTAATCATTGCCAGTGATTTTTAACATATTATTCCCATGTTGTAAACATATTCATTTTAACATTGATGTTCAAAGGCTAATGTTTTGACTCAAAACATTCTATCTGACAGTGACATTTTCAGGCACCAGAAGAGGGAATTGGTGTTTGTTTGCTTTTTTGTTTTGTTTTGTGGTAGCTCACTAGTCAAATCATATTTCTACTCTTTAATATCTGTTAACTCATATGCTTACCTAGAGAATGGAACTTAGAGTGAAATTTGGCTTTAGAAAATATGACAGCCTGATAGCAAAGTGTACCACTTTGCATTTCCAGGATTGACTGAAACTGGGAACAGAAACAAGTAAGTGTTTTTGAATTCCTAATAACGATTTTCCCGGATACAATTGTATTTAGTTATTGTCAAGGCTAGAAAATGTGTTTTAAAATAACAGTGCAAAATATAATCGTACATGCAGTTTATTTTTAGAGTAAAATAACCAGTTTGTGTAGGCTCTTACTGTCCTTCATTCTGCCGTGGTTCCCCAAGTCTGTAAATGTTAATAACAGAAGTGTAGAAAATATTATGTTATTTTTGCAGTGAATTGGAAAAACCTCCTTCTAGGAAGTTGTACAGTAAATCAATTGTCAAGTCGTGTTTTCTACCAGCACATCTCACTATATATTACAAATGAAAAAGCCTGAAGACTATCTTATGGCTAAAGCTTTCAATCTCAATTCTGATCTTGTCCCTGAACTGAGGGCTTACTTAGAAACGGTATGTTTCCCAAAGATATATCAGAGAACACCATAACTGCTATGACATTTTATGGGTGGTATAATCATCTCCCTAAACCAAACCTCTGCAAATTTGGTTGGGGGCAGAATGAATGATCTCTATCAAAACAGCAGCTGAATGTCATGGATTTTGCTTTTGGGTGTTATTTTTGAAGCCAGGGATTGTTTTGCCAGCACTCCACATTTGAGCTGCAGGGCCTGTGGTTTAATTGCAAATTTGATTCTCCTATCACTGAAAACAGTGTCTGTTATTTGAGTCACATACTTAGACTGAGGAAGCCATGTATCTTCAACATTTCTATGTTTCTGATACAGAAAATGACTTCTTAATAGTGTACATTTATAGTTCTTCTTTATATTCCAAAACTGAAATGTTGACCTGACTTTTGGTCATTAAGCATCCACAAACCCTTCCGTAGATTTCTATAGCTTTATATTAATGGAACTGACTATGAGACTACACCTGTGAAAATAGTATCTAAAGGAACATCTGAATTGCAGTTGTTGCTCAGCTGTTTCAGACTAGACAGGAAAAAAATAATATACCTTGTAACTAAATCACTACATGCACTTCAAAGTTTAAAATTAAAATTGAAAAGTTATCTGTAATTATTTTGAATATTTCTTTCAAAAATAAACAAGAAAACAGAATCAAAAAGGTACAGAGAATTCAACTCTGATTTGGCATGTAGACTAGTGTCAAGAAATTGGTGTCAAGAATAAGCAGAAACATTTTCTAGGATGAACAAAAAATACTTACCATAGTGTATCAAGGAAAGTATATTAAATCTTGTAAATATTTTAGGCATTATATTGGTTGGCAATTTGATACAATGTGATATATTCAAGAAGCATTCAATACATTTTAATTCACGGTGATTAGATAAAATCCTGTGAAAGAGCCTTCCTGTACACAAGCGATAAGTGTGTGACATGAACAGAAAGAGGAACGTTTCTCCTCCATTGCTGCTAATTTGTCATCTTTATTATCCTGATAATCTCTAAAGGCTATTTCCATTGATGAGTTAATTAATGAATGTTTATTATCTGAGTTTCGTAAAAGAGGCTATGTAATCTCATTTGTCCCTATGTTGATCAGCAAGAACACCTAAAAGTGATGAGTGTTTCTCTGCAAGTGTAGAGTGAATTAAGTGCTGCCTAAGATGAGGCCAGTTCATTGTACATTGCCGAGATTCAAGAGTTACTGGAGCTTCATAACTGACTTCATATGCTGCTATATATTTTTTGTATTTGTAACGTGTTTCTTCTAAGTGCTTCATCTTCATTGTATTTTCTTCAACACAGTGAAATAAGTCAATAGCAAAAATATTTAGATTAAGAAACCTAGTCAACATTATTTTGTAGTTTTCAAAATGACAATAGAAGTTAAAATTATCCACCTGAGCCTGTGTTAAATGGCAACTGCTTAGCCTTCTAGTCTGTGTTGTTGCTACATGATTGGGTTGAGGACCAAGTATGATCATACTGAGTTTACTTCTTTCACATCACTGAGGTATTCCATGTTTGGCAGGGGAGGAGAGATTGGGGGCAGTGTACTATAATTAAAATATTTGTTGGCGGTAAAACTTTAAAGAAACCTCACCCCATAATTTGAAAGATTACTTATTATGTCCTTACCTTTGGCTCAAAATTTGACCCCAGCCCTGTGATCCCACGTGTGTCTTCCTAAAGGCTTCGGACTCTGAGCCAGCATGTGTGGACTGATGCTCACACGGTACTGAAATGTAAGTTCACCACTGAGCTATGCTCTCCAGTGATTTCACATTCAGCACCCATGCGCATTTGATAACTGACTCTTTTTAGTCCTCACCCTGACAGATAAATTCCTCGCATCTTAAAGTTTTCACCCGGCAAGGAATAAAACCAAACCTGAACTCTTATTTTTCGTAGACTGCCACTCTTAACTTCTCAGTCACACTTTCCATTTGTTTCTATTGCTTAGAATATGATTTGGCATTTCACATTTGCTTTATGTCTAGGATTTATATTTTTTATAATGACTGATAACTATTTTTGCTACTATACCTATCACTGCTACTAGCAGTTAATATTTGTTAAACATATAATATTTCCCAGATATTTTGCTAGTCACTTCACATATCATGAAATCCTAACAAAAACCCTAGGATCTCATTTGTTTTCACTCTGTTACATTGAAGAAAAATGATTTCTAAGAAGTTAAGGAACTTGATTAAATTTGTACAGCTAGTATTTGGAAGAACTTGAATCAAGGTCAGGCTGAGTCATAAAAACTTTGAACACAGAGTCTGTGAATCTAGCCTACTATCTTGGTATTCCAATCACCTACCATAACCCATTATATATGGAGATGTTCATGAAGTTGACAATGATGATAAACTAAGCTTCATGGCTGGACCTATTTTAAAAAAAAAAATATTTTTTATTTTAAAGGTGTGGGGTATAATTGATGATTAGGTACACTAGTGGTCATTATGCAGGCAAAGTTTGGGCCTCCCTTTGGTCCCCACTTTGCCTGGTTTGAGATAGGGTACCCTTATTGATGTTGTCTCCCCCTAACCCCCGCCCTGGCAGGATCCTGCTAATCATAGCCGGACTTTAACTCCCAGGTTTCTAAGCGTTTCTAAGTTAAATTATTTCTTTGAAATAGTATTTCTCCCATTCAAAACATACTCTAATTTTCATGTGTTGGCTCAGCTATAATTAATGACTCCTCATTTGCATAATGTTAGCGGTCTTTTGACCCCGAATGTGCTTTTTATTCTCCCTCCAATCAAAGTATTTCATTAAAGCCACTTGAGTTGTGATCAATAGCTGATGAGTAACTTCTAACAAGTTGCCTAAAATCAGATGCTGATAGAGCCAAGGAACAGTAGCCATGAGACAGGGAGTCTTCATTTCAATAATGAACAACTGAATACATTTATGCCATGTAAAATTAAGTTTCATATAGTTCTCTTATGTTTATGATTATTTACATTGTTTATTTAATTAAATCCCCAGTTAAATTTTAACTTGTCATTTAGTTTTGTGATATATTCTTTCTATCATGAACGTATGTACTTCTCCTATAATTCTGTATTTCTCAATGTAGGGAGAGAGGAACAAAAACTGCATTTTAGATTTTATTTCTCTGTGTAATATATTTTCACAAACAGAAAGGGGTTTGTTTGCTTGCAAATTTTTAAAATATATGTGAAACATAAATTTATTTATGAAAAATGCCATGCATTACACAAATTTTCAGGCATCTCCAAGCTTCTTTTACTAAAATAAATGAGGTGAACTTTATTTAGGTGTGGTAGGGGACCGGGCGATTTGTTGTTTTCCTCTAGTTAGCTGTATAATTTAGGAGGAAGTCAACATAAGCGACAAACATGTTGAATCAACATACAGTTAGGCTTGGAGAAATGTGTTTGCATCCAAATTTGATTAATGCCAGCATGGAGAACAATCTTTCCCACATCACCTATAAACATTATTACAATAGCAGCAGTTTATGTGCTACATATTTTGCTTTCGTTCTTTATTTTAGAAAATGATGTCCTGGCATCCACACGTACTATGTGTAATATTCCTATGATGTAAAATTATCAAAGAAAACTTGGCCAGGCGCTGTGGTTCAAGCCCTGTAATCCCAGCACTTTGAGAGGCTGAGGCGAGAGGATTGCCTGAGCCCACAGGTTGGAGACCAGCCTGGGCAACTTGGCAAGATCTTATCTCTACAATAAATCAAAAAATTAGCTGGGTGTGGTGGTGCAGGTCTGTAGCTCCAGCTACTTGGAAGGCTGAGGCGGAAGGATCTCCTGTGCCCAGCATGTCGAGGCTGCGGTGGCCGTGAGTGTGCCACTGTACTCCAACCTGGGTGAGAGTGAGACTCCAACTCAAAAAAAAAAAAAAAAAAGAAAGAAAAAAAGGAAACTTATGTATGTTCATTAATAGAAGGAACTGAGTTTCCTCTTTCACAAGTGCTCTATGGCGTAGGCCATCACTATATGTTTAACTCTTTGTAACCATTTTTAGATTAACTGTTTACTTGATTAGAGAAAAGGGATATCGTTTTATTCTTTGTCCCCTCCAGATCTCATGTGACCCTCAGTGCTGGAGGTGGGGCTAGTGAGAGGTGCTTGTGTCATGGGGCAAGTCCCTCCTGAATGGCTTGGTGCTGGTGCTTGCTAATGTATGAGTAATTGCTCTATCGGTTCACGAGAGAGTCTGTTGTTTAAAGAGTCTGGCATCTCCTCTCTCTCTTGCTTCTGCCCTCCCATATGACACGCCTGCTCCCCTTTCCTCCATGACTGTGAACTTCCTGAGGTCTCATCAGAAACAGATGCCAGCACTAAGCTTCCTGTGCAGTATGCAGAACCGTGAGCCAGAGTAAACCTTGTTTCTTTATAAATTACCCAGTCTCAGGTGTTCCTTCATGGTAATGCAAAACAAAATGCAAACAAAAGTATATGTTTTATAGCCCCAGGTTTTATGGGACATTAAAATTCAAAAAATATATTTAGCAAATTTAACTAATTTTTTATATTTAAGCATTCTTGAACACAGATTGCTATCAATTTTAAAACAATAAAGTGTTTGTCATTAGAATTATTTCAATGTACTAGTAATTCCATGTCAATGTAATATTTAGTCAAAAGAAGAAAATTATACTTTAAGAGACTCTAAATAGAACAAAAGTGAACAAATTAGGTGCACCATGCCACTTAAATTTTCTAAATCAGCATCTGAGAAATTGTTTCTATAGAACACATTATCATACAATCTATCTACTATCATGGAAATGTGAGGATTGTTTTCCCTTTGCTAAAAGTAATCAATCTCTTACCGATCTTACCAATCTCTTCCTTTCACGGCATCATCTCCAACGTCATCATTCTGTCTTGCTGTATTATGATGTTTTTCTTAATTTATAAGTGAATTGGAAATTTTCCTCTCCCCTTTTCCTACCAGCTTTTTCACTTCCTTTTGTTTTCTGAAGTGCCCGGGGCCTACCATATTGTCATTTTTTCATTTTACATTTAGGAAAGGATAAATCCAACTAACTTTGCTTTTATTTAGACTCTTAATAAAACATGAATTATCTATGTAAGGCAAAAATGTTACAGAAAGAAAACAGCCCTAAGAAATGTCTTGTCTTATGGCTCATATCAGCTTAGCCTCGGGCAACTAAACTGTCTGTCACATATATCACATCAGTTTCTGCTTTAACTAAAGTGAAGGCATGTTACAAAATTGAAACTATAATTTTAAAAATGTATCATGACTTCATTTCATTCATAATTGAACACATCAAATTTTATTTCATGAGCAAGCTTGTTGTTCTAATCAGGGTTGTGTATGTATTCAAATTTTTGTTTCTGTATAAGTGTTACATGCATACATAAAAACTACCACAGAAACAAAGAACTGAGTATCACATGTTCTCACTCATAAACAGACCTTGGACAATTATCATAATGCTATTAGAAAATGATTGGCAGTAGTGCGAAACTGCCCCTGGGGGTGGGCAGGATTGGCAGTAGTGGGAAACTGCCAGGGGAGTGGGGGCACACTGCATTAACAAGAGTGCCTGTATAATGAACATTTGTACCTAACCCTGAATTGTACCACACATAAAACTAAAAATGCACAAATGCATACATACATAAATCTATTGAAAAATTCATTTTTTAAACTCTGTACCCTGATATCCTAATAGTAATGAAGCACTTTTAGCACTGTTAAAGAAAATAATAATCCAGGCCAACATGTTTATTGTGATCACTTTATTCATCAACTGAATCAAAATCAATGAATGAAAATGAATGACCACAAAAATTTTACCCAATGGAAATACTTTCCTAATATCAATTAATGTATCTGTCTATTAAATCTATATAGACTGTCTTGAGAAAATAAAGATTCTCTTAATCCCATCTACTTTTCAGGATCCATAGGTGAGCAATAGCAAGAGAGAATTAAATATGATTATTGGAGGGCTTTATCACACAACTTCATCTATCCTAGCATTAACTAATGTTCAATTAGGTCAATTATTAAAATGTGATACTCTGCACAATTAATTACATAAACAAAGTGTATATAATCCACTATGTTAGTGAAGAGTCAAAGCCAGAAAGTTATTTGTGATATTGCTTGTATGAGATAGTTGGAGAGAAAGGCAATTCCTAAGAGGAAACAGTTTTCTCAAGTGTAGGTATTGAATAGAATTTTGAATACATACTAAACGAGAAACATCTATGTTAATACATGTTATATGATAAGAAACAACTGAATATTAAAACTATGGGTGGCCCATACTGGTATTTACCTTAGGACTTTTTAGTAGAAATAACTTGGTTATTTTAATTTGTATTCAATGTGCAATTTCATTGTTTATTACAAATTTATCTTGGAAAAATACACATACATATACATAGATGAATGTATAACTGACTTATTTCCATCACTAGAAGTCTAATTTTATTATTATAGTGCAGATACTGGAGATGGAAACATTCAAATGCAATTCACACCATGTATATTCAAAGTTATGTTCTTCCCTGGAATACTGGAAGCCTTATTAATATGAGTTTTAATGTTTTGATCCACATTTCTTGTATTTGTAGTACATTTGTATATAATTTTTTCCAGCTTTATTGACATAGACTTGACAAATTAAAATTATAAATATTTAAGGTGTGCAAAATGATGTTTTGATATACATATATGCTGTGAAATGATTGACACAATCAAGCTAATTAATATATCCATTACCTCACATAGGTGACTACTTTTGTTAGTGGGGGGTGGTGAGAACACTTGGGATCAACGCTCAGCAAATTTCACGTATGCAACACAGTGTTGCTAACTCTAGTCACATGTCACACCTTAGATCTTTATAACTTGTTCCACCATATTTCTGATCCTTTGTATCCTTGACTAACATCTCTTCATTTTCCCCCATCTGATCACTGGTAACCACCATCCTACTCTCTGATTTTACAAGTTCCACATTTTTAGATTCTGCATATACATGTATCCTGTATTCTGAGAGGCTTATTTTGTATATTTCCTTTTAAATCTCTTTCAAGATAGAAATTTTAGTGCTAAAATTTTATTTTAAATATCTTTACTGCTTCATAATTTACACATTTCCCTTTCATAAATTATTTTTTTAATGTGAACTCATTTCTTAAAGATCTTATTTTTAAGCAAATTGTAAAAATTTAACTTTCTTTAATTACAAAATTTTGTACTAGTCTGTGCTACCTACATTGTTATTTGAAAATGAAACGTAATAAATACTGGAGGGAGCATAAACGAAAATGCCCTCTGGGCAGCAAAATTTTCCAGTTACAGGCATGCTGTTCAGAGTCAGGCCTGGGTGCTTGAACTTTCTTTTCCCAGATTCCTGACTTTGAGCAAGTGACTCATTTTGTTAGACTTCAGCCTCCTCACCAGAAAAAAGGGGACAATACCTGCATCACAAGAAGGAACATTATCAAAATTAAATAAGAAGGTGCTCTTGGTGTTGAGTACATAGGTAACCATCATTTAAAAAAAAAACCTGCTATTTTTTACTATGTAATTGGTTAGTATTATTCTTCAACATGGAATATACAAGAATTAAAATTTGACTTATAAAAATCTAATAAATTATCTTGCTACTGAAAAATTATATATAAACAAAAGCAAACAGTAGCAAAAACAACAAACAGTTACAAATTCAGTTGTTGATGAAGCCTTGTGCACCTGCCTTTAGAAGAACACAATTTTATTCTGAACATAAATAAAAAGCCAGGTCAAACAAAAAGACAACCATGGTAATTAGAAATCATGGTTCTTTAACTTCTGCTGGATTAATCTCAAGCACTGAGTGTCCAGAGCATTGACAACATGTATATATGTGCACATACATAATATGTGAATATATATTCATATATATATGCTCTCACACACACATAGGCACATTGGTCTATTTGCATACTCATACACACACACACACACACACACACACACACACACACACACACATTGCTGTTTACAGTAACCATGATGCAAAAATCTGGGAGAATGAACTTGTAGCACAATTCTATCCAGAAAAGGCTCACTGTATATAAGTCTGATGACATTACTCACATAAAAGTGTCATTTTAATACAGATTACATATATCTAATTTTACTTCTTATTAGGGTTTATTTTTTTTTATTGCAGTCAAAACCTAACTTAAACATGGAATTCTATGAATTTTTTTTTTAAGTGAGAAACCAGGATTTATTGAGAAGACAGAAAAGCTTCCACAATGGGAGGGGACCCAAGGGTTTGCCCTCTATGAAAAATTTAAAATGCATAAGTACAGAGAAAGGGGACACTAAATGAATGTCCTATGCTTATGAAAAAGGAAAAGTAAAAATATATATACATACACACTAAACTTTATAGGAAAAGGGTTTCAAAGCATGAAAAAGGATAGAAAATAATTTATTGATGTGTGAGAATTATTTTCGTTTTACATGCACTTTTATAGCCTGCATGCAAAACTTGCTCATGTAAGGAAACAGCTTCATCTTGGGGGAGGGCAGCATATTTGCTAATTCAGCGCATGTTTGACAGAGCAAGTAAGTTTGCTTTTGAAAGTCTCGTCCTGATTTATAAAGAACACTTAATTTGCTTCCTTTTCTTGAACTGCAGATTAATCAATCCAGTATTTTCAAGCTGGCCTTCCAATGTTCCTCCCTGTTTTTCTCTCAATTGTAATTACTTACTGGGAATTCCTGTGGTCTTTTGAGAGCTTGCAGTAAAACAATGCAGAAGTTGTGTGCGGTGGGTTCAGAACTGCCACTGCATTTCAGCTCATCCTTTTTATAACCTTTGAAAAGCTTAGAATTCCATGTTTTATTGATGGCTCATGTTAGTTGTAATCACAATTATATCGTAAGAAGTCTTGTAAAATTAAAGAAATAAGGGAATGGAATGACACTGGTTTTTTTCCGCAGGACCTCTTGTCTGCTTCTGTCTCATTATGTTAACAATCTGCGGAGAGAATGGAGTCAGATCTCAAGAGCAGACTAGATTGATTTACTTTACAGGCCTTTCTACCCGGCCTAATTATTGCATTACAAATAGCGATTCTTTCACCCCATGAAGGAGCACTTTGATTAGTGTCTGCAATACAGGTGCCGGGGTCTGCTGCAGTAGGTGCATGTTAACTAGCTGCCTGCATCACGTCAAGGGGCCCTAATACTAATAGCACTGGAACAGGACACGTGCTTTGTTGTACATATTTCCCAGTCTCTAGCATGTTTAGAACAGTTATAGAAAATATTGTAAGGTGTTTTCATTGTTAGATAACAACAGACACACCATGTAGCATGATTCCTAAAAAAAAAAAAAATCAGTCTAACATAGTCTCTGTCAACCTTAGAGTTTGAGATATGGTTAACTATTTTGTCTTTAGAGAAGAATAAGTATAGCATTTCTAATTGTCAATTGCAGTTGGCCTTTTGTAGGTTTCTGTGACTGCCATAATAAATTACCACAAACTGGGTTTGTTAAATTACAGAAATTGATTATTTTGCAATTCCGAGGCCCAAAGTCCAAAATCAGGGTGTCTGCGGACCTGACTTCCTTAGGAGGTTCTAGGCAGGGGATCTGAGCTTCTGGTGACTGTGAGAATGCTAGGCATACCTTGGATTGTGGTGGCATGATTCCCATCTCTTCCTTCATCGCTACATAGCTTTTTTTACTCTGTGTCTCTCCTCTATGCATCTCCAAAAGGACACTTATAGAATTTAGGGCCCACCTGGAAAATTCTGGAAGATCTTATCAGGAGATATTTAACTCAGTTACATCTTCGAAGATGTGTTTTTCTAAATAAGGTTATATTCACAGTAGATGAGGATTCAAATGTACATTTTGGGAAGTACCATTCAACCTGCTAGATCCCAGACATGCCATTTGTCAGGGTATTTAGTGAATTTTCATCTACTTGCTAGTGTTAAACAATTATTTTCTGTTGTACTAATTAAAAATTCATTTTAAAATAAGAATTGTTTCTCATCCAAAAAAGACTTGTGAGAAAAGTAGCACTAGTCAGTTACAATAGGAAACTGTTTTCCTTTATAAGGAAAGCATTTGAAATACGAAAGAAATAGCACAAACACTGTGTGAAATAGAAGGGACAAACTGCTTAAGATTAAAGAAAATACAAACCATGTTTAAAGCAGTGGTTCTCAATCTTGGATGAATTTGTTACTTCCACCCACCCTGTCGGTATGTAGCAATGTCCAGAGACATTCTTTATTGTGGTAAAATATATATACATAACATAAATGTACTATTTTAACAATTTTAATACAGTTAAGTGGCATTAAGTACCTTCACATTGTTGTGCAACCATCACCACCATCCATCTCCAGAACCTTTTCATTTCCCAAACTAGAATCCATATCCATTAAACAATAACTTTCCATTTCTCCCTCCTCACAGACCCTGGAGACCACCATTCTACCTTCTGTCTATGAATTTTCACTATTTTGGTGCCTCACATTAGTGGAGTTATACAATGTTTGTCCCTTCATGTCTGACTTAATTCACTTAACATAATACTGCTCATCCTTATTCAGCATGCATCAGAATTGAATTCTTTTTTAAGACTGAATAATATTCTGTTGTATGTATATATCACATTTGTTTACCATCTATATGTAGATGGACATTTAGGTTGTTTACTTTTTTTTGGCTATTGTAAATGATGCTGCTATGATCATTGGTGTAGAAATATCTGCTCAATTCCCAGCTTTCAGTTCTTGTGTTTATACCCAGCAGTGGAATTGCTGTGTTCAGACTTCTGATGAAGTATTATACAGTAAAGGCAATTTCATTGGCACGTAGTAAGTAGAAGTCAGGGATGCTGCCAAACATATTTCAAAATATAGGACAGCACCCAATCCAGTAAACAAATTATTATCTCGTCTAAAATGTCAACAATGTGTCTGTTGAAAAATCTTGTTTTAAAGAAGTCTTAGGTTAAGAATGATCTTGGTGCTATTACTTTAATTTGTCTAAATATAGTTAGATATGAAATACTCCATTATAAAATTGTATAAATGCTTCAACCATTAGACATTGTACAATACAATTTCTCTTTACCCATGTGACAGCCTGTCACCTCTCTCTCCTGTTTGTTCTACTCTATAATTTTTACGGAAATTGTAGATAGTGAAGAAAATTGCTTCACAACTGCATTACTTTCCCAAAGAGATTTTTTTTTTGGTGGGGGAGGGTAAATTTTAGAAATATATTTATGATATCATACATGAAAATTGCAGTACTGTCTTAAAATTATATTAAATTGTTATTTCTGAGAGCATAGCTTTAACATATCTAATTTTATCTTATTTTAAGAACATATTTTTAGAAGATCAGAGCCCTTTGAAATCTTGAAGGAAAACTAACAACCAATGATTAGAAGAGAAATTACTTTTTTTTAAAGAAGTAATTTAAAAATATATATTACAAATTTGAACCTAGAAGAAAATTTATATGATAGAGGTAGGTGTATGGAACTCTATAATTATTACCACATTGAACCCACAATGTCTGTTCTTTTGATGAAGAAACTAATGTTCACAGAGATTAAATGACTTCCTCAAAGGCACCCAACTAACAAGTGGTGGAGCCGAGTAAGGCCTCTCTGGTCCTACTACAGGCTTTACAAATAAGAAATCTGAGACCCAAAGACTTTTGATGTAACAAAAATTGCCAAATATAATCAAACTTAAGCCTAGTTTTAGACTTGTGTGTTCTTATTAAAGTTTTGATATAGTCTATGAATCATTAGTGTTTCAGCCTTCCACTGATAGATTCAGGAGGCTCTTTTTAGGTAGACCGGTTCTATCTTCATGGACTAGTAAAGTTTCACCTTCAATGTTAAAAACGGAGGCTTCCATTGGATCATTTGACCTACAAATCAGAGGTAAAATAATGTGATTATAAACGTTCGACTGCACAAAAGCAGAATTACATAGTTTATTATTAATCAAAATATCATCCCAGAGCTATAAAGTTATGCTGTTAAAAAGTCAATTATGTTGCCCAGCATGAGTAATGATTTGTGTAGACATAAACTAATATATACAGTGTAGAATACCAAGTAAATGAACATGGTATAATGCTTCCTCTTTACAAAAAGGTTAAGGAATATTTATTTTGCCTGACATTGCTATAACTATTCCAATTCTTTTAAGATGGTCACCCTATGTTCTTTCTAAAATAGATGTTGCACAATAAAAAGCACAGATTACTATTTCAGTTATCTTTCTTATAAAAATGTTAAATAATTATCAGAAAAGTCTATCAATGATTACAGAAAGATTGAGTTATAACATAAAGTTTTAGTGATCATTAGTTTAGTGCAACTAACAATTATTTCTTTGCTTTAGTGTTATACAATGTAAGAAAATGATTTTTCTAAAAATCCACCATATTTATATATCACTTTAATTCTAATTACCGTGAATTTTGATCAGTGAATAACGTTTTGTTTTTAAATGACCAAATAAACATAACTCATGAGATTATATAATTTCAAGACAAAAAAGATTTTTTTTTCACCTTTAAATTTCTTTTTTTAAATTCTGGGGTACAATTCAGAGTTAGATACACAAATATTCATTCTGCAGGTACTCTTGCTGATGAGGTGTGCCCCCTTCCCCAGGCAGTTTCCCACTACTGCCAATTCTACCTCCCCACCCTCCACAACCCCCCTGCAATTTCCCACTACTGCCAATCCTTTTCTTATAGTATTATGACAGTTGTTCAATGTCCACTTATGAGAGAGAACATGTGATACTCAGTTATTTGTTTCTGTGAAAGATCACTCAGTATTATCGACTCTAAGTCCATCCAGGTTGCTGCAAAGTTCATGAGTTTGTTCTTCTTTATGGGTGTATAATATTCCATTGTGTATATGTACTACATTTTTTTTTATCCAGTCCTCTTTTGATGGGCAGCATGATTGGTTCCATGTTCTTGCTATTGTGAACAATGCTACGATAAACACATGTGTGCAGGTATCTTTTTTATAGAGTTATTTGGTTTCTTCCGGGTATATTCCCAGTAGGGGGGTTGTGGGGTCATACGGAAGGTTGATTTTTAGAACTTTTAGGAATCTCCACACTGCTTTCCACAGAGGTTGCACTAGTTTACACTCCCATCAACAGTGTAGAAGTGTTCCCTTTTCGCCACACCGTCTCCAGCATCTGTTATTTTTTGAATTATTGATGGTGGCCATTCTGACTGGAGTTAGGTGGTATCTCAGTATAATTTTAATTTGCATTTCTTCAATGACTCGTGAGGCTGAACAATTTTTCATGTATCTCTTACGTCTTCTTTTGAGAACTGTCTACTCATATCTTTTGCCCACTTTGTAATGGGGCTGTTTGTTGTTTTCTTTTCAACACGTTTGTGTTCCTTGTAGATCCTAGATGTTAGGCCTTTGTCAGACAGAGTTGGGGCAAATAATTTTTCCCAGTCTGTGGCCTGTCTTCCTGCTCCCTTGATGGTTTCTTTGACTTTGCAGAAGCTTGTCAGTTTGATAAGATCCCACTTGTCTATCTTATCTCTTATGGCACGGCACTTGGGGTTTTGATCAGGAATTGGTTGCCAAAAAAGATTTTTTTAAAAAACTAATGAACTAAAGCTATTGTGATTCTTTATTGTTCCTATTTTGTGAGTTATGGTAAATTGAATGATTGCATGATAATGCAAAAATATTTTCTAATTGCTTTTAAATATTTATTCTCAGAATGTAAACCATAATATTTATTATTTGTCCACTTACGAAAATATTAAAGTGACCAAAACAATATAATACCAAACCTAATCACCTCATAATTAACCTAATATTGTGTAAGCTACATTTAATCTCACATTCAAGCTCAATTAGGGACATTAAAACTGACGTATGTATTTTTATTTACATTGTAATCATTTAATTAAAATACTTTTATGAAGTTAAACGTTTTTTAAAGTACCCAGTTAGTCAAGATCCAGTTAGGAAAACAGAAACTATATTGGTTATTTTAACAGAGAATTTTTAATATAGGGAAGTGGTTGAAGAAATATTAGAAGATTAAAATGACAAAGTGAGAACACTGAGGACACATTGAAATAGTAATTATGGGCAATAGTTACCATTCTTAGGACTCATAACAAAGAGGACAGTTATCAGAACCTGGGAATTTGGAGGAGTTAGGTACCCTGTGGAACTGGGACCAGATCTCTTTGAAGATGATCCCACCTGGCTATGTGCTGATCTCTCAAGAGCTTGCAGTCATGTTCCACTGAGACAGAAGCCAAACTGCAGTAGCTCAAGTAAGGGACCTTATGGAGTTGGAATTTTTAAATGGCATTAATAGATACATCTTATGAAGCAAGATGTGTCTGGAAGTGTAGGACAAAGTGTAGGACAAAGCTAGAATCTGAAAAGAATTGCAACTTGAGCTAATTGCCACAACTCAGATAAAGTATCATTGAGTGGGTGCTGCCATCAGAAACCGACAGGAACACTTTCCTCAAAGGCATGAGGGTTATCTTCATAAGGCCCCTCCTACAAGAAGCAGCCAGGCGTCAGATAAACACCATCAACAAAAAGGCCTTCTCCTGCCCTCCAGTTGCCAGTGCCCCCATACTGGCAGAACCTGGAGGGACCAGCTAGCAAAAAAGAAATGCTTCGCAGCTCAACCTTCATATCCTAGAGAAGATACTAGAAGAGTAGGTTTGGATTGAAATGCAATAGTTTAAACACTAGTACAGATTATAGAATAATATGTGTTATGTTTATTTCTAGCTCAGCAAAATCACCATCTACTTACTAGTTAGTATACCTAAAATACTTACTGAGAGAGAAAGCGTGATTACATTATATGTGCTCAAAATACATTATATGAATCATTATTATTGATACTTACTTTAAATATCCCAGTCTTGAGGAAATTATAGTTAAATATTAGATCCAGGTTTCACTAAAGCTATTACTGGAAACTAGATTGAAAATGATTCACATTACAGGATTTAATTCTCAGATCCACTGATAGAAACTAGAACTAACATATTTTGATCCCATATTTAAACCAGCTTCAATATTGTAAAACTAGTTACTAAAATAGTTATATCAATGATTAATATGTATTCTTTAAAAAATGATCACATATATAATCCAGCAAACATCTATTGAGCACATGAAATGTGCTTGACATAGTCTAAAATTCTGGATATTCAAAGATGGGTGAGAAACAACTGTTATAATAGCATGATATCATGTATATATATATACATATATATATTCCTTTTAGCTATTTAACTTTCTCTTAAATAGCTGACAAAATATTTGCTTAAAATCATTAGTTAATGCGTGGCAATCACAAATTTTTACAATGATGTTATTTCCTATATTGGTCATAGTTTTTAACCTACTGGTACTTTTGTGTAAGAGTAACCACAAATTAATGCTTGACATCACCTGAGGGTGCCCCTGATGTAATCAATATACGCCAAAATACTCTCTTGAGACATAAATGCAACTTTAGTTGTGTGATAATGTTTTTCCCTTAACTGACCTTATAAATTAACTTGCCTGCAACCCACACAGTTGTGTTCTGATATTTTCGTTTATGTTGATCATCTGACAGTCCCTTAGGCCAATGCTATGCACAGTCACTATTAATAAGGTGTTTATGTTTTTGCTAATGCATTTCTTGAAATCACATATATACAAGATTTTATTACAGACATTCGTTACAGAAATTCAGATGAAATTCTTTCAGCTTTGAGTTGTAATATCACCCATAAATGACTTTTGCATATATAGAATATTTTCAACTGATGGTATAAAAACATTTTTTAAAACAACAGGATATTAACTAGATTTCTCAGCTGGAATATTCTCATGGGAGTATCATATATGCTAACCAGCAGGGCTGCTAAATGCCACTTGCAAATTCCACCTTCATTTCTTATTATATTTTTTTGTGTATTTCAGTCTTGTAGTTGTGAGGTAATGTTTAGCTGGAGACATGTCAATGTGTTCTACTCTCTTCTAAAGCTGTGAGCTGGAACACTGCCATTTGGCATGCAAAAGTGTCTTACAGATGGAGGCTCAATTTCCCCACCACCACTTTCACTTCCTGTTACTGATATTAAACCTAATTATCTGGACCCACCTAATAGTATATTTGTCTTTTATTATGTGTATGTATTGCATATTTCCATTTAGGAAGACACAATTTGATGCATTCTATAAACAATTGGGAAAAATATAAAACCTGTTAAAACTATTTGTATATGCTATTGGGAAAACAGCTGACCAAAACTTCTAGGGAATTTGGATACACAAACAATTGGCAGGGCAACCTTCTTGGGTCCTCTCTCACTGTGGGACCTTTTCTGTTCTCTCAATAAATCCTGCTTTCTAAAACAAACAAACAAACAAACAAAACATCACCAACAACAAAGAACAATTGGCAAATTGGGCATTTTTAATTTAAAAAATGAATTTAATAAAATCATGAACTATGACTAGTAGTTCTGTCACCAGTTATTTGCTTGTGATTACCATATTCATGTCACAATGATATAGAGCTTCTTATAAACCCCCTTTACACTCTATTCTTTCTGTGAGTTCTCTAAGAGTCTTAGATAAAAGTACGCTTTCCTTAGTATAATAATATAAAAAGCTTACTGGAAGAGATAGTGAAATCTGAGAAGTGATTGATAAGCAATACATACTTGAATGAGAATTGAAATTCTTAAAACTGTTCAAAGTTTATGAAAATAAGTATAATACCACAGTTCTGTGATATAAGCAGAAAAATGTTGCTATCCCAATTCTAGATGAGGAAATTAATATTCATAAAGAGTAATACATTTTGACAAGATGACATGGTTAGTAGTAGAACTTGTATTAAAATGTATGCCTCCTGCTATCTGGATAAATGCACCTTATAATATACTACCCTGAATCTTCTCTAAACCTTAAAGAGGTCCTCCACAAAAAGGCTTGTTTTCTTTTGAATTTTGATAACAAGTGTTGTTGGTAACATGTATATTGTACTCATTGTTTTATATTTAGTTGCTTATATCATAGGCATATTTGTATATTTCTCCTCAAATAGTTGATTCATTGTTCATATCACCAAGTGTACCCGGGACAGTACAGTGTCATGTTGATGTCTGGTGATAGATTCGTATACAATGCTATTCTTCTTGATTAGAGATTGCATATAGTTGTTTTGTCAGTACATCTCTAAATAATAGTAACATGATTGGAATATGTTACGAGAAAATTAAAAGTACTTCTAAGTGTAATTATAACATCTGTAGTATTTGCATATATTGTTATTCCAGAATTTAGGGTATTTTTTTAAAAATATGATATAGTTTCTTAAATAGAATCAGCCTCCATGAATTCAACTAACTGATGGTTATGACTTACTATGGGTTTGTGTTTATGTTCTCAAATATATTGGTGATATTGCTTATCATTTATTTGGAATTGTAACTAAATATCTTACAGAACAGAAATAAAATTACAGAATACTTTTTTATTCACACCTACTATGCAAACTTTAGTCAATAATTGTAGAGTGAACATAATTATATTATTCAATCTTAGACTTAATTTTGGGTGCCTTATTGTACATAAAGAATGCTAAATTTCATAAAGCTCTTCAAAACCAAATATGATGCTTTCAGTCCACCAAAATTAAGAAGTTTTTTAAAAAATAATATAATTATTATGATCATGAAAATAGTTTTCCTCGGAAACTCCAACATGTTATATATTGATGATGAAGCTATAATTTTACATTACCTTCAGGGTTAGCTGATAACTCATTCAAATTCATAACTTAGAAGATGAATTAAAGATTGACAAAATTGCTTCATGCCATATAGGGCCTAATATCAAATAAACCTTGTTGTAGCATGGTACCCATCTAGTCTACTTGCTTCTAATTTATACATCAATGTATACAGTTGTAAATAGAATACAGAAGCATGATGCTCCATGTTTCAAAATGTTCCATGGTTCAAAATCAAAGCCAGAGCTTTGGATGAATCATGGTGGATTTTTTAAATTAAATTTTGTTTTATTTTTGAGAAGTGGGGTACAGGTAAGGATTAATTACAAAAATAGACTGCATGCAGATTAAATTTGGGCCTCCAGCTGGCCCTTACTTCCCCTGGTATATGACCAGGTACCCTTTGTGTTGTTATGTGTGGACTTTTTAAATGCATTTTCCATGTGCACCCATCATTGCCCAGGTTTCTGCAGGTGGCACAGCACCCCTTATTTTTCCCAGTGAAAGATTTTACTTTTATTTTGAAATAAATCATATTTTCAATGAAACAAAAATGTAACAAAAATCTCTGAAATGAGAAATAAAGGCACTGACCATGATTTCAAATATTATGACTATGATATGAAATTTGAAAACACATTATTATCATAGTTCAGTTTTTTATAATATTCAATACACTTCTAAAAATATAAGGCATATATTCTTTATCTTGTTCTTTTCTTCTAAATAACTCTAATTTCAATAGTGGGCTTATTTGCTCAATAGTGATTATAGTGATTGTTTATTTTCCTATTGCACTATCCATACAGACATTGTAGTAATTTTCAAATGCAAAAGAATCTATGTTTAAATTTTTTATATCACTTATCACAGTAAAAGTTTAAATGGGCAGGAAGAAAATCAAATATAGTTTTTAATTTAATTGTTAAAATCTTATGTCAACAAAACAGAAGAGAATGGGTATTTTGACAATACACTGGAGCAGGTATCATGTATTAGCATACATTAAGCACTCCATGTAATGTATGTGATATGTAACATGAATTCAGTATTCTGTTATTCTAGCTACACAAATAGAAGTACACAGCACTTGAAAATGAATTAAACTTAGATAAAATACATTATTTGAAACTTAAAGGAATATAAAAATAATTTAAAGCATTAGTACAATATGTCTCAGGCCTAAGCCTATGATACACCTGACATAGTTCATGTGATATTATTAATGACAGAGGTCTTGCTTGCATTGTAGTATTGAGTTAGACTATTCACTGGGACTATTTAATTCCATTCTGAATAGATACTTCACCTAGAAATATAATGTTGTGGAAAAATTTCAAGAAAGAAAATCGAGAAAGCCTCAATTCTGACCCTGATTTTGGCACCTATCAGCTGAAATATTTTGCCAACTCAGTTTCTATATCTGTAAAATGATGAAATTTTCCTTAGGTGACCTTAAAACTTCAGTTTAAGTGACTTTTCAAATTGCCTTTTCTGAGATATCAGCCACACCATAGTTAGAATCTTTCCTTCTGTTTTCATATCCTTTTTAACTCGCATTACAGCCTGTGATGTGTCTGTTATATGCCTTAACTGTAAGCTTCTTGAGAGTAGGCGATGACATAGATGATAACCACTTATGTAGGTTACATTTGCATTTGTTAAAAGAATAATTAAATGAGTGCTGACATCTCTTCAAACTCTTTAAATCCTTGTCTGGATTATCACGAAGTAGTCTTCCAACTTGAAAATTAGACACTTTTATATTTGCTTATTTCATACTTAGATTTTCTTAAGTAACTTTTTTTACCTATCTGTTACATTGTGATGATGAACTATTTAAATGCAAAACAAAACAAAACAAAACACCAATACATCAAAAGAAATATTGTTTGAATACTAAGTGTTAAATAACTTAGTGTGCCACATTTATTTGGAGGAGAATAATACATAGAGTTTATTTTTGTGCAATTGTTTCTTATGTTGCATGGTTTATTCATGTGCATGAATCACTTTCGCTGGCATATAGAGCTACTTTTATTTATGTAGGTTTTATGTGGTCCAATTCTGTAACCAAGATAGATAATACTCATCAAATTTTGTAGCTGTATTTAATTTTCAAAGGATGGATTTCTTTTAATTGAAAAGATAATACTTAGGATATATCTTGAGGCATAGTCTTTAAAAACTAAAAAAGAACGAAAAGAAACATTCAATAAAACACAAGTCTGTGCCCTGCTTTTTTCTCAAGTGAATAGTACTGTTTTGTCAACAGCTCCATCTGCAGACCAGGGACAGCTCATGAATCTTGCTCAGTGATCAGATTATAAAGAATGAGCCCTCAGCCCACAGTTGTCTATTAAAATTTGAATTGAAAGGCAACACCCGAAGATACCTTTTTGAGGTTAATTTTTTAGCAATGTCAGGTTTTATATGATTTCTGAGAGGATAGCTGTAGGCTCTGTCAATGGAAATTCATTGGGACAGAGGGAGGGAAGGCAAAGGAAGCAGGGACTATTGCTGAAGACCTGCAATCAGGCATAATAAACTCGTCAGTCAGTTGTTTAAATAAGTATATAGCAAATTAATTTGTTCCCTGTTTTCTTTTTAAAAATTGATTTATCTGAACATCTCTTCACATGAAGGCAGTTTCTAAGCTGTCATGTGCTTTGTGCTCCTTCACTAGTGACGTGAGAATAGTTCAGTTCCCACTGCCAACGGTGTAATTTTAGTAATCTAAATAATCCGTGCTCTTAGCATTATATTGCCAGCAGTGATTCCACATTACCAGAGGTGGGTGAGGGGATGAGTTTAGCCATGCTTGAGTGTACTTTGTTTTGGGGGTCTCTAGCTTTGGAACACTAGAGGGCTGTATAAGTCTTGTTTTAGTGATGGTGCTACAGTCTCTGAGAAATTGGGTTTATTATAACCTAAAACAAAACCTCAATATTTGAAAATGCAAGTAGAATTCCTAAAGATGGCATATACTAGTGGCTAGATACATACATTTGTGTTTTCTTAATATAGTATATGTAAGAGCATAATTGTCGTACTTGACAGTACCTGTTGGTCTTCATTGCATTCTTAATTTTTAAATGATCATAGATTATTCCCACATAACCACCACAGGTAATTTATTTTGCTACATAATTAATATGTTTCTAAGAGAGCATATTAATAATATGATGCCAAAAAATTGCTTGTAGTTGCAATGAATTTGTTAATATATATGTCATATATTAAAAAAAAAAAACAGGGCTGTTAGGAAGTGAAGTGAGGCAATAGCTGCAAAAATTATTTGAAAATATGCAAGTGCTACTAAATAGAGGATGGCTATACTTATTGTTATTAATATTACCATAGTATAATGACTTTCAGACAATGGTTTTTGTAATACTCCTAAACAGAGTTAGATTAGGTAAAGTTGCATTGTTGGCAAAACACTGACACAAAACCACATCAGAAAGGAATATAACTTTCTCATACTCTTTGGTTCCAATACATTTATTTATCAATTTTTGGTTACACACTAATATGAGCTTTCCACTTCTAATTCATGCTGAATAGATATTAATACTGTGCACATCTGTATTTAAATTCTCTTTAAAAGCTAGAAAAACACTTTAGCATAAGACTTAAAGACACTTTTATATGAAACACTTAAACACATATCCTTAAAGTGATTTCTATTCATCAGTAAAAACTGAAAGAAGAGTTCTGGGACAATTTGGTCTATATAAACACAAAATAAATGGGGCACAAAATATAAATAGTTTACTTAATTGTTACAAAACTAAGATTACATAGTGAGAAGAAACAAAGGTATAGGGATGAAGGCACTAAGTTTCAGACATTTATGAATGAAAAAGATAAGGCAAGACACGCTGATTCAGATGTTCGAAGTAAGTATGCAAATAGTTGTAAAAAGAAACAGAATACAATGACTGTCCTAAAAGAAGAAAATATCAACAAGGGAATACCATATATGTAGAAGCAAATGTTAGAAAATTCTTCATAAACAAGATGGCCTGTTAAAGAGGCTTGGGATTTTGGTAATATTGAGAGGTACCAATGAAGAAAAGATCATTAAGAAGAAAAGCGTGGTCAAAGTTTTCCAGGTAGAAAATAATAATACACAAATTCACAACATAAACTTTGAATTCAAAATAAAGACTTTCGAGCTTTATCCTCTAAGAACTGATATAGGCAATGGGCCACAAGAAAGTCAAAATCTCTTGGAGACAATAATCTTGTGACACAAAATGAAAAGTATGAAAGGGAACAGTCTAGGACACATTGCAATATAAAATTATTTTTGGAAATAGGTGGTGTTGGTAGATATGAATGGAAATTAAGTGATCAAAAGTAGGAGTAAGGGGACAAAATGTATGTGATTTTATGTGGGTTTGTGTACCTATTGATTTATTCAAAACATATTTCTTGTACAAATATTAGATACTAAAGTTTTAGCAGCCAATAAAATATATAGTTTTGGATGTCCAGTAGGTAACTGTAAATTCAAGTCTAGGACATGGAAGAGAAGACAAAACCAGGTATATAATTGGGAGAGAACTACATAGATTGATGGTTGAGCTTAGAGTAAATGCAAAGTGTGAGAACATGTCCAGACGAGATGAAAGATGGCCATGTGAAATATATTTTTGCAGGATCTGGGAGAAAAAAATACAATGACACAAAGTAAAACAAAGGAGGAAAAGGAAAAAAAAGTTTAAAAAAATAAATCAAAAGCTATTAATGAACCAAAATTTTAAAGAGTGATTATCTAACGTTTTCAAATGGTGCAGAACAAAAAATTCTTACCACAAAAAAACTCTGTGGGTGACTCATGGCGTTATTTTCTATTCCTTTCATAGTGTTCCTGAGCTTGAATCATATATTCTTCAGCCTGGTCAAACAAACAAAGTCCAGCTTATTGGAACTTGAAATTGTTTCACAAGAATGACTCATGCTTCTTCCATAATAATCCTATTTTATCATTCACCTGTTTACTCCGCAGTCCCCAAATATATCTGATCCTACTTTATGTGGTAAATCTGCAAGTCTTTTCCTGGGCACGGTTAGGATCCAGACTTTTTCATCTGAGTAGTCTTTTATAAAAGTTCCATGTCTGTCTTCATTCTACTTAGATTTAAGTTTGGAAGTTATAATTAAAATTTTGACAATATTTATTTTTGAGAATATTTCTAGCCAATTGATGTCCATTTTGCTGGTTTTGTGCCCTGCCTGGAAACACTGACTTTGAAGGAAAGAATGACGCCTTGAGTGTAAGAGATGCCTCTGTTCAAGTCCTGGGTCTGCTGCTCATTAGCAAAGTATTCACCTAGCAAACTATACATACTTATTCACAAACATGGGAAGGTGGTAAGAAGGAAGAAGTAGTTAGACTAGTACCTTGGACCTTGATTCACACAGTCATAGTAGATAAGATTAATGTATGCATTCTAGAGAACACATAATATTTGTTCAATAACTTTTTTTTCAGCAGAGAGAGAAGTTGGGATTGATATTTCTATTGCAAGAATATTATTGAAACTAGGTTTAGTTAGTCTGAGTGATCTCTCCAAATAACTTGAAAAATACTGTTGAATTGATGGCATGCCCTTAAGGTGCAAATAGGCACTATCATAGCAACAGGTGGGCTAAATCAGAGAAATGGTCAATTTTCAAAACAACCAAGAAGCACAATTGTAATGAAATACAGTATTTTTAATTGGCTATCCTGTAGGAGTCATGTAAAAAACTGGACTAGACTGTCATTCATTTTCTTGCAGTGTACGATAACTCCAGGCATCTCCCTGCTATGACTAAATCAAAGGATTTCCTTAAAATGTATTATATTAAACTATTTGCAAGGCATTGTGCTAGTCATTATAATTAAGAAGTAAAAGTATTAAAGATGACCCCCTCCCTATAAGCTTATGATCTATTTAAAGGTGATAAGACATAGAATCTTGAAAAGTTAAATGGTACCACACAGAATGATATTGATAAGTTGTTTTATAAGTGAATTATATAAGGACCTAAACTAAAAATATTATTGTGAACTACATTCCGTTAGAGAGACGTGGAGTAAGAAAAAGGGCCTGCATTTGAATTTAAAAGCTGAAATTCAGCCGTGTGGCAGTGAGGGGGAAAGGCAATAAGCTGAGCTTGCAGACCCTGATTCTAAACCTTTTATCTACATTTTCCTGGCTATTTATTATCACTCAAAAACCTTTATTTTTCTCTTATGCCATTTCTTCTGTTCATTCTGTTAAAAACAGAATGATGTTAACACCTATATTCTATGGCTGGAGTAAGGATAAATGAAGTGAATACTTAAATATGGTGCCCACTCACCAGGCGAGTGCCAGCTGTTACTGTCAAGATATGGACTAGGAGTGCATCCCTCGGACAGGAGCAGAGGGTTTCAACAGCAACAAAATGAGATGGTGTAACCTTTGTGGTTTTGTATTAAGAGTGAGTGGCGGGGGGGGGATTGGGAACATCTGAAAATTTCTCTCAATGTTGCTGTAACTAATTCCTGCTTGTTTTTAAAGCCAATGTGGCATTGGATGGTTGCACTGAGGGCAGCAGTAACTAATTAATGGTGAGAAACATGACTTATCAGTCAAACTATGTAAATTAACAGTGTTCCTGGACTCAACCACTGTTAGGGAGGTAGTTGGTGGGTGCCTGTTGGGCCAAGGAGAAATAGAAAGATGAGCGGGAAGAGTCTTTTGGACATGGCATCAATGTTAAAGCTGCCTTGATTGTGGCTTTACAAGCCATTCTCCTTCTGTGCCATAAAAGGTTGCAACATCGTATTTAAATGACAACTGCCACTGCAAGTAGATTTAACAAGGCAGTGGGCCTTAGAGGCACAATAAATGTTCCTAGCAAACCTTCGCCATTTGTTTCTAGCCACTCTACGGACTCATAAAAGCCAGAGAAAGCAAGAAATAGGGCTGCAATCCCATTTTCTCTGCAGTTACTCGCTAAGACAGTGGCTTTCCTTGCACCTGAGGTATTTGCACATACAGAGTTATTTTTCAAACTGCCAGTGGAAACTGGGTAGATCCTAATGCCACCAATAGCTTTCAAAGCTTCCACTCTGATACAGTTTTGAAAGTAATTAGATAAAGAAAATTAATTCCAGTTGGGAACACATAAAACATTTTATTTGGAAGCTGACATGAATAAAATTATAACTATGGTCAATATAAAATGTAAAATTCTAAAAATTATAATACATTTTGACTTTAAGATTGCCATACAAATTAATGTTTTGTTAACTCCCAGTAAAGCACTCAGGAGCCAGAACACCAACACAACAATCAAAAAGGAGGATTCTCTTTTTGTTCAAAACCTTTAAGAGACTCAAACTCTGAGACTGAGCCGGAAACAGGAAAAGGTTCTGCAAAGAACAGCTGAAGTAATACATCAAAGAGTGCTCAGCTGGGCATTTTTTTTCCCTCTCTCTTTCTCTCCTCTCTAAATAAAAAGATGGATGATATGGCTGGCTGTATGTATGTAAGTATGGATGGATGAATGGATGGGTGGGTGGATAACAGATAGCTAGATAGCTATCTATCTATCTATCTAGATAGCTAGATAGATAATGGATAGATAATAGATAATAGAAGATAGATGATAGACAAATACAAGACAGATAGATGACAGATGATAGATAGATTGATAGATAATAGATAGATAGATAGATAGATAGATAGATAAATGATAGACAGATTGAGAGAGAGAGCAACAGAGACAGAGAGAGGAATTTACAAACATAGACATAGAGATAGACCATGTGTTTTCAAAAGAGGTAGTATTGACACAAAGGTGAAAATTAATTAATGAAGACAAAATTTTTATGTTATCATGGTGATGGGGCTTCCAAAGGGCCACAGTACATAAACGGCTACTTAGTATATGTGTGATATTGACATTTCATGGGACAGGGACAATTGCGGGAAAAAATCTCTAAAAATATTTAGTAGTGAGATAATGGGGAAAAGAAACACTGAGACAGGCGTGCTGCCTTTGAGTCATACATAACTTCTTTCAGGATCTTTCATTATACAAAGGCAGAGGTCAGAGGACAGCAACTTGATGGAAACAAGAACCAAAGCAAGCAAAACCAAACCAAACCCCAAAGCTGCTATGTGTATATCTATATTTGCTGATATATACCCTGGTGTATACTGATAAGCATGTCTTTAACTTCAACATAACTCCACAGATGTTTCTGAAATGCCTAAGATGTGCCAGGCATTGTATTCTGTGGAATAGAACAATATATGTATTCTCACGGGGAACAAAAAGCCAGATGTAACAAATCACAGTATTATCAGCAGAGATGAGGTTGGAGGAAGTACAGTGCCGTGAGAGCATATGGCGGAGGAACCCTCAGAAAGTGACTTTTAGTAAGACTTGGATGATGAAAAGAAGGCAGCCAGGCAAAGGTGCTAGCATGTCCAAAGGCCCTGAAGTCGGAGGCATTGTGACATGCTCAAATAAACAAATGGGATCTAGGGAGCTGAGGTTTAGAGACAAAGAGGCCAGAGAAGGTGATGAGACTGAAGAGGTATATCTCAGATATGGATGGAGGCCAAAGGGCCGTGTTAAGCATTTGGGAGGATTTCCAGAAAGAAAAGAAAAGCCATTCTATAATTTTAAAAAGAAGAATGATTCATCCAAGCAGGGTTGTGTGACTAAAATACTGGATAAGGTCAAGTTAATTTTCCAGTATAAATGGTAACAATATTATTCTGAATGCCTAATAACAGATTTCCTTCTTAGAACAAATGAATACTTTGAAGAGCATATTATGCTCCTTTTTCAAATGAAAACTGAAAACTAGTATCCTTGCTTGGCAATATGCTGCCTGGGAATTGAAGAAAAGGAAAGAAATAATGCAATGCTTTATTTAATCAAATATACAAATAGTATATTGTGGGGGTAAAATTATTGTGACAGGTTTTTTTACAGGGCATGTGGGACTGTTTGGATTAAGGTACTTGTGACATCTGCCTTACATTTATGCGGTGAATGCTACAGTCCATGATAATAGAATAACAGACACAATTTGGAAAAGGGCAGTTATGTTTGAATACAAGAAGCTGGTTTCCAGGACCCATATTCTCTCAGTGCACTTGCAACAGCCCTATGGAGTGGTGGGAGCCCAGGCTACCTGTGGTAATGGGGAATGCAAGCCCCTCTGTGAGCTGTATTACAAATATCTTTTGAACACCTGCCTTTTTGTTAAAATAAAGCTTTAAAAGAATTAAGCCATCTCATTGAAAGTGACAGACAATTCTTGAAATGTCATTGCCCTATCAATTCTTTTGATTTTTCCACAAATTGAGTGAATGAAAAACAAAGGCTTGCCTCAAAATATTTTCTATAAAAGCAAGTGACAAAATGTGAGAATTTAATAACTAGGGCTTTCTAAGTCTAAGATGTAACAGTTTACATATGAATATAAAAATGCACTTTATTGGAAGCCTAAAAGAAAAAGAAAATCTTTTATTATCTATTTTTGTGTATTAATGCATAGTTATTATGCACATAGGTATAATAATTGTTTTAGTATGTAATTTTGCTACTATTATGATTTTTTGTTGAATAATATTAACTGCAAGAGTATTTACAAAACATTGCATTTATATTTAATCATATTTTCCTGAATTGGGTGACTTTGGCTGTTTTGAGTTTGTATTTGGGAAAGTTTATTTTGTAACTATATATTTTGTACTATTGCTCATTGGCAGTGGCTCCTGGGTTTATTTAGAAAGCTACAGAACTTTTGAAATGCTATTAATCAAAACAGGAAATTATAATTGACAGTGCAATTCTGTTTTACAGCAGTAACTCATGGATGAAAGTAGGCCCGAGAAAAATTGTTAACTTGTCCAAAATTGCTTTGTGAAATAGCAAACTCCCAGAAAAAGGAATGTTACAGAGTAAATGAATGCAAGAGTTGTCCTTACATTTACAATACTAAAAAAATTAAATTTATTATCCAACATAAAACTATTCAGATCAGCTAGAGACTAAGCATATCATAGTTTGCAAAATGAATTGATTGATTGATTTCATTCCAAACTGGCAAGATCCCATTAATCTTTGTCTCTCCTCAATGAAAATAAACTTTCTAAATTACCTATAAATAGAATGGTCATTAATTACAAAGTGAGTCAACACTAAATCAGAATCAAAATATTTGTGTATTGTTCCTTTTGCTTTCTGACCTATGTTAATTTCACAGAACCCCAAGATGATGCAGTATAAAACTGAAATGCTCCTCTGTAACAGTATATGTATGACAACTTCCAAAGTACTTTAGACATAGTTAAGCCTCCATAAATATTTACCAAAGAAATATAGGAGTTGAAATAAAAAATGTAAACTCTTAAACCCATATGCTTATTCCTACCAGAAGAAATAGCAATAAAGAAAAAAAATGAAAACCATAGCTAGGTTATTAGAATTTTTTAGTAGTATTAAAGAAGATGTTAGAAAAGCTATTTAATTTGATGATTTATCCCATGAATCATCTGCCTTTATTTAAATAGAATTTTCAAAAGCTCATCTAATTAGATGTGTTCAAGACATTGCCATATATCAGGTGAACTAACTTTCAAAGTCATTTGCATATAAAAATTATAGAAATTGTTCTTTTCAACATTGAAAAGAAATCTATGCATATTATATTACTAAAAGCAATTATGTCTCTACATTCTTAGATAACTTATTTAAATAATCTATTGGGGATTTGCTTTTCAAATTAAATTACTGTAATGTTAACATTGCTATATTCATATAAAAATGAAGTTTCAGATACATTAATTCTAATCTAAACCTTCACTTCATCTTTCAGAGCAATGCAATAAAAATTTGGAACAAAGAAATTAAACATACATGAGAAGGTTATGTTAAGTTGAAAGGAAAGTGTAATATTTAGCCTAAAATCTTCAAAAAGCTCATTATTGGATCCAGTGCTTGTGTATATACATGCCTGTAAACACATGTGTTACTGTGTGTGAAATAAAATTCAGTTCAACCTTTTGACTTATCTGAGGTGATGATATACTAATGTAAGAATTGTATTGTTTTACAATAGCCATTAACTTATAATTATCTTACAAATATCAGTAATTCATAAGAAATTATTAAGAGACTGTATCTAAACATTTTTTAAGATATGTTTTTCATAATATGAATTGCATGTACAATATGGTCAAGATTTTGACAATAAATGCATTTTAAAAATTGAGAAATTATTGAAAGAGCACAATTAGTTTAAGCTTTGTCTGAACAGACATGCATTTTTCTATGTGTAATCACTCATCCAAAGTGATCACGGTGGGTGAATAGGTTGAATATGATAAATATACTCCTTAGAATTTTTATTTTCACTTAGAATGGATAATATCCATCCAGCCACCCAACTTTTGATGCCAGGCTAAAGTCTTACTGAGTTTTCACTGATGCTTGGCCCCTTCTTTCTTGCAAAAAACAACCAAAAAGTCTATTAACTGTGAATTCCTTCTTTTTAGGAGTCTAAGTATAGAATTCTTATAGATTTTTTGAATATTTTTCTGTTTTTCTACAATTGCTCACACCAATCTCAACAGAAGTTTTTTGTTGTTTTTGTTGTTAGCAAGTTTATAATTTTCCTAGCTATTTGGTATTTGACTTTGCACAAAAATGATTTATTAAGTATATATGACATGCTTAAAACAGTACCTGACCCACAGTAATTATTGTGCATTAACCATTGCTAAGTTACTCAGTCACTATGAAACTTGCCTTCTAAATCCGTAAAATGGTTGTTTCATAAAATAAGGTATATTATGGACCTCAGTGACTCTCTTCTGAAATACACCAACAATTTTGTGTTCCAAACTTTATGAGATTCATTCATTTTAAACTAGTAAATTTTGAAAGGCTTTTCAATCTTAGAAAAATGGAAATAAAATCTAAATTTCATACTTCCATGTGTTTCTAAAACTCATTTTATTTATTGTACTAATTTATATACTCATGTCAAAGCACATAATTAATCATGACAGCTATTGACTATAATATTGATTACAATTTTTAATGGATTTTAAAAATAAAACTCTAATTTTTTAAAAAAGTAAGAATAGAGAGAACTAAGAGTGTAAGCTAAGGCCAATGTTTGAACCAGGAATAGGTGGGAAGGAAAATGTGGACTGTATAAAACAACCTCATGAAATAATCATAACTTTTCAAAAATTTAAAAATAACTTGCAGTAATATTACAAACATCTCTTTAGAGGATTCTCTTCATGATGTTGAATTATGGCTAAAAAGGGAAATAGCTTGTTAATTTTTAAGTAAAAGTGAGATCTTTTACATAATATGCATTTGATACAAAACAAGTATTTTTTTTTAAATATCACTGAAGCAGAATATTAAGCAATACATATTTTTAAATATTTCTTCAATATTGTATGTGTTGCTCATTTATTTAAAAAAAACTTTTAAACATGTTTATATTCATTTGAAATCATTTTATTTACTATCCTAGATTTTGAAAGAGTAGGGTTCATATTTATATGACATTAAAAATAATAAAAACATTGTTGACAAGTGGCTTTTTATAAGTTAACCTAGACATGCATTTCTTCTCATTTCAGAGTACTTAAAATGAAAATTCACATTGATTATCTAGCATTTATAAAAATTCTATTATCCTAAAATTGCTGTCTGGGCATTGTGTTTATGGTTTTGTAAATTGCTTTTTAAAGAAGTTAAGATGACAGATACCCTGATGGCTGTATACCCTTTAAAGATTTTCTAACCATGGTCAATCCATTGACCTTCACGACATTCTTGCATCACTATCTATGTCTTCTTGAGTTTGATCTAAAAGAACTTTTAATCCACCTACTTACTTCGAGTAGTTGGAAAATAAATCAATATTAACATGTAGATAGATGTTAAAAATCTTATAACATAAAGAAAAACAATTTTTTGTGATTGCTAATCACAGTGAATATTTCACCCCCAAAAAAGATACTTCTATATACCTGAGGATCTTGAGTTTTATGACCCTAACGGTTAAGATATACACAATCTGCACTCTAAAACATGCATGCCAAACAGTATAAAATGAGAACAAACTGTGTACAGTCGAAGTCAGGCTTGCTGCCATCAATTCTTACCAGTCTCAAGAAAGACAAAGGGAAGTCAAGAAAAAAAGTAATATTTTGAAGTGCCTGTTAGAGATTCTATACCAGATTCTTTAACACTGCTTACTCATCTTACAAAGTAGACATCACTATGGTCACTTTAAGGAAAAAGCAACTAAGGCTCAACGTGTTTAAGCCACTGGTTTCTTTCATCTGTTAGTTCCTCCAAATTCATGAATGGATCTACCCTAGATTCTGAATGTAGACCCTGATATAAAATAAATATGAAACTGGCACAGTGGAATGCACCTGTAGTCCCAGTTACTTGGGAGGCAGGAGGATTGCTTGAGCCCAAGAGTTCAAGACAGTCCTGGAAAACATAGCAATACCTCATCTCTAAAAAAATAGAAAGTGAATATGTCTGACTACTGTACTATGCAGAAAATATAGCAGCTTTGTTACTAGAAACATGCAATAATTCACAAAACAATTGCCAACACAATTTTATACAAAGTCTGTTAAATTTGCAACTTTGAGAGACTGACATATTTGCATTTCTTTTGCTTAGTTAATAATAATACTCTAAATTGTATGACAATGATATTTACAATTCCAAAATAGAGCTTTTGAATAAAAATCAAACCATGGGCAAAGACAGACAACAGTCTTCTGAAAGAACACGTACTCCTTGTCATTGGTGTTTATTGAATAATATTCTTTTTCTTGGAAACTTAAGCTCATAAAAAATCTGCTGAATGCTAGTGAAGGCTTTTAGCTTGAAATATTCACTCTAACTTTACCGATAAGGAATCAGAGGCATCAAAAGTTTAAATTTCTTGTTCTCACAAAATATCTAGTTTTTAAGTAACACTAAACAAACGCCACAAAAATATCATTGGAATAGTAAAAACAAAATAAAAACACAAATCATAACAAGAGTTAAATTAAAAGATTATCAGAGCTGACATAAAATTAAATATAATAAGAGATGTTTTATTATAGCATAAATTGACTGCACTTTTACATTTATACTCAATTTGGATTTTCATATCTACATAATGGGAATTCTGTGTATTGAGTTTTTTCTGTAATGTTTAGAGTATATTAGAGAAAGCAAATGAATACTAATTAAATTAAGCTGAATTACATTAAAGGCAAGCATTTATTCTAATAGATAATTGGCAAACTCAAATATCAACAATTGTGGTGGAATAGATAATAAAAATATTTATCTCTTTGTTCCAGTCATTAGGGTTAATTATATTCCTCTGATGGTCCTCACATTTAATGAAAATGTCCTACATCAAGTTTAAAATATGTAGAAATAAAACTACATATGGAAGGGTTTTTTTAGGTTATATAATTCTAGAGTATAGTGCAAGTTAACATAATGGTTTCCTCACAGGGGGCATTGATATTAGTATTCAACCCTCTTTTTGATTTTTCATTCACAGTCAATCATTTTTTTACTCACTATGACATAAAGTGCAAATTATTTCTACATGCGTAAATGCTGTCAATATAAATTGCTGACAAAACAGTTCTTTTTATTTTACACTATACAGAATCAAATCAGAATGCATTTTTAAGGTTAAAGCAAAACAACAGTGATCATTTCTTTGCTAATTTTATCATACAAGGTATATTTTGGAATATTCATTTATTATGGATATAAGTAAAGATTTTTAAATCAGTCTCATAAAATTAACTCCATTAATTTTGAAAATATCATATTATCTGTATTATTTTTATTAAATATCTGGTTTGATGGTGGGAAATCTGTTATCTGCTATTTGAAGAGGATCCAAAAATTAAAAATTAACTCTCCCTTTATGTGAATACATGTATTAATATTTAATTTTATAGACTGTGGATAAAATTTAAAATGATATCTTTAAGTTTTAGGTCTTATTGTAATTTCCTAAATGTGTTGATGATAATAGAATGATAACATAAAGCAATTTTATTTTAAGAAACTGACCAGAAAAAGGCAAATTAATTACATCTGCATATTTAACTAAATAAATAATTAAGTAAAATTATATTAAATAATGTAAATTAATCAAATGGATGCTATGAATTATAATAAATGACTTAGTTGATCAATATCTAGATAATGGGCTTATGTAGTGACTTCTATCATTGGAGTTGAGAATGAATGGTGTGTTAGTTTGTTAGCGATTCTATAGCAAAGTACCAAATCTGGGCATCTTGAACAATAGAAATATATTGATTCATAGTTCTGGAGGCTGGAAGTGAGAAATCAATATGTCTGCAGAGTTGGTTCTTACTGAAAAGTTCTGAGGTAGAATCTGTCCCATGCCTTTCTCCTGGTAATCTCAGACATTCCTGGCTTGTAGAAGACATTCTCTCTGTGGATTCATATCATTTTCCTTCTGTGCATGTAATGTATGTCTGTCTCTGTGTCCCAACTTTCCTTTTTTTTTTTTTTTATAAGAACACAGTCATATTAGATAAGGGCCCATGCTAGTAACCTCATCTTAACTTGATCAGCTGCTGACTCCCTGTTTCCAACTGAGATCACATCGCACAGGTACTGGGGGTTAGAATTAAAACACTTTTGGAAGGACACAGTTCAACCTATAATACATGATGTCATATAAATTCATTATATGGTGAATCTTTTGTAGAAATTGTGGTCAAAGTAGCAGAAAACTGTGGGGG